>PITA01024866.1:0-25465 GCA_004023965.1 Spilogale gracilis
TGTTGGGGGGCACAACCTCTGCCTTGCCCAACTCTGCTCTGGCATAATGTCCATCCTTCTCCTTCAGCATTTTGTTTGAAATGCCTACCATTATTGGGGGAAGCCCCTCAACTCCATCCCAAGAAGGGAGCTTTTCTTTTTGCTGAAGGAGGGGCCTCTGCCTCTTCTCTCAGAGTGGGACTCAATGGTGGCACAGAGATGCTGAGGAAGAAGCTCAACAGCGGAAACTAGGAAAACCAGTGGGCCTCAGTGGGTTGGCTTGTGGCATGCCCTCCTTCCTCGCCTTCCTTGCTCTGGGGCTTTCTTAAGCTGAGCTGTGTCCTGCCTCAGTCAGACGGGAGCCCAGAAAGTGGCCCATCTGGACCTGCTTCAGATGGTTCTGCCTCTTCACCCCAAGGGTGGTGCTCTATTGATGACCGCCAGTTTGTGACAAGCCTGAACAGCATGTATTCTCCAAATTTCTGTTGAGGAGGTAAGGAAGAAGCCCCAACACACACACACACACACACACACACACACACACACAAGATCTCTACACAGCCGCTCAGTTCCATATTCGTGTTTTTCTAAGGAGATCGTGTTGCCAAATTAGCTTGAGGAGAAAGCAGATTGTCCTCGAACAGCTTGAATTACAAGGCCATGCCTCAGAAATGGAAGGTATGACAAGCAGGGTGGCGGCCTCAGGCAAAACAAATGGGAATCTGGGAACATCCTGAGCAAACAGGAGCCAGAAGATGAACTCAGAGCAGCCGGGCCAGCACCGGCTCCTGGCAGCCTCCTAGGGGATCTCGGCTTGGCGGCCAGTGAGCAGCTCTCCGGGAGAACCTGGCTCCCAGACTCCCTCTGTGGTAGGTATGTGAAGCTGTCCTTTGGCTTCTTTATCACAAATGGGCCTCCACAGGAGAGTGGATACAAAGGTGAGCAGTTGAAGATAAATACTGTGATTCAGATACCTCAAGCTGCAAAAGAGAAGCCATTTCTCACAGAGGTCATTTACACTCTTCATAATGGTGTCCCCAGGAAAACCCTTGTCTCCACATCTGAGGTTACCGGGTTTCAATACCTTTTCCCATTCATATATCAGCAATATGATTTCACGGATGATCAGCACAGCCTTGTGAAATAGGAGCACAGGCACTTTTCATGCGGCTGATTTTGCAAATGAGAGAACTGGCAGAGATGTCCATGACTTTCCAGGGTTCCAAGGTGGCAAAAAGTTGTGATACAGGCCCCAGGCCTGGAGAGATAAGCGCTCCACTCTGAAGACCCTGGATATTCTGGGGCCGATCCTTTATACCAGGGCTCAGCGGACTTGTTCTGTAAAGGGCCCAAGAGTAACTATTTTACCTTTGTGGTCCACATGGTTTCAGTTGCAACCACTCAACTCTGCCGCCGTGTTCCAGCCTAACTTTATTTACAAAAACAGGCAGAGAGGGTTAGATTGGGCCAGAAAGCTGGATGTTTTTGACTCCCGTTGTGGGCCAATGGCAAAAGTGGAAAACTGATTTAACTCATAGGAATAGAGAAGGGTAAAGAATATGAAACACAAAGGAAGGAGGAGGCGCTGGGGAGACACAGGCTAGGTGGGGATAGGAGAGCCAGTTGCGAAGGAGGAACAGGAGACAGATGGGTAAAGTCGATGGAAGGACACAATTGTTGAAAAGGAGAAAAAGAAGGGATAGCTATTAAAACAACTTCCATTTGGGGGGACCAATATGATAAAAGAAAAGTGCATTTTGAGCCTCACCCAGAGCTGTGGGAAAGCCAATGAAATTTTATCATTGTTTTTCTGTGTAAGACGAATATATTTCCCTCAAACCATTTTATTTTCAATCAGCAAACTCAAGCAAAGCAGGCCCAATGAAGTTTGCAATATTAAATCACTGTCAAATTACGCCTCTGTAAAAAGGATTGTCCAACTGACTGTTAGCTGGCTAACAACAATTTAGGAATACATAATTTATGACCAGGCATGATGAAATCTAGAAAATATTTCCTAGCAAAGACATATGTTTTAGCTGCCCGATAGCAAAACAAGTCCTTTGTTATTAATACACTGATCCGATATTATGATGTCTTTACTATTTCAGAGATAAAAGGTTTTTTTTTTTTTTTTTTTCAGATGTCAAGTGCCCAATATTGCTAAAGCTATCAGAAAGTCTTGGAGACAGTTTTTATTGTTTTGCAAACATATCCTCCTTGTACATACTTTGAAAGCTGATTTCAGATCTCTTTAGAGAAGCTTTCTTCTTCATAGTTTCCTTATTGGCTTTATTGATTTCCTGTGCCAATAAGAAAGCTATCTGAGCCAGCCGCACAAAGACTCAAAAACATTTGAAGAAGCAATTCATGTTGTTACTTTAGAGAATGTGTTTTTCTAAAAACACAGGCACCTGAGGGCTGGGCAGCTGCAGGACTATGGATAGTGAGGCGAATCAAAGAGGACTTGATGATAGTCTTGCTGTTTTCCCTCTTCCGTGTCAGAATTCTGTGGCATGCCACCAGGGGCAGAGAGGCCCCGGGGCTTATGGACCCTAGCTTTCGAGACAGACCACCGTGGCTTGATCCATAGCTCTGCCAACTTACTGGGTGGGCAATATTAAAAGAGTCGGTGGCTCACCCTCCCTCAAATGTCAAATGAACATGACGGTATCAGTATTTACCTTGAAGAATCTTCTTTAAGACTGAATGAATTAAAATGCTATGTGAGGGGCGCCTGGGTGGCTCAGTTGGTTAAGCGACTGCTTTCGCTCAGGTCATGATCCTGGAGACCTGGGATGGAGTCCCACATGGGGCTTCCTGCTTGGCGGGAGGCCTGCTTCTCCCTCTCTCACTCCCCCTGCTTGTGTTCCCTCTCTGGCTGTGTTTCTCTCTGTCAAATAAATGAATAAAATCTTTAAAAAAATGCTATGTGAACACTTAGAAAGATGTCTACAGAAAGCAGACAGTGTATGTTTACCATTGATGAGGGGTAGAGAAAAACTGTAATGAATTGGATTTTCTTTTGAAAGTTCATCCTTGGGGCGCCTGGGTGGCTCAGTTGGTTAAGCAACTGCCTTCGGCTCAGGTCATGATCCGGGAGTCCTGGGATCGAGCCCCACATGGGGCTCCCTGCTCGGCGGGAAGCCTGCTTCTCCCTCTCTCACTCCCTCTGTGCCTGCTTCTCCCTCTCTCACTCCCTCTGCTTGTGTTCCTTCTCTCGCTGCTTCTCTCTGTCAAATAAATAAATAAAATCTTTAAAAAAAAAAAAAGAAAGTTCATCCTTATGGAAAGGTGCATGTGGTTTTCTTTTCTTTTTTCCAACTAGGCTGTTAAATATTGGCAATGTATGGCTTTATAGTGTACAAATGTAATGCAAAATTACCCTGACAGTTTTTGTGCTGAGGCAATATTGCCCCTAATGAGATGTTAATCAAGCATAATTGCTGCTGATTGAAAGTTGCCATGACATTAACATACTGGTTAAATGATTGTATTTAAATGTTGAACTTTTGCCCATATATCTTCTCCCAGCTGTAGACCCTTTTTGAACATTACAGGTACCTCAAACTCAATGTATCCCAAACTCATCTCAAACTTGGTCCAATTCTAGGACAACCCAACTCAGTGGATGCATCATCACCTGTCCAGTTTTGCAAATCAGGAACTTGGAGTTGTCCTTGACCCTTTCCCCTCTCTCATATCTAACCCACCATCTTGCCAGTTTTATTCAAATCTCTCCCAAAGGTGGGGAAATCTTTCCATTACCATTCTAGAGAACCAAGTTACAAATCCAAGTTACAAATATCTCACATAGACTATTGTTAGCCTCCTAACTGGCCTGCAACCATCTATATGCAGTTGAGCTGTATGTTCACTCAGTCTCTAACCTGTTTTTGTCAGTTTTTGAAATAATGATCCAATTTAATGAAATATTATGTACGTTGATGAAACATGAACACATTTATATTTCAGAGAATGTTTTCCTCTGAAAACCAGGTTGAATGCTTTGGAAAGACTTACTAAAGGCAGATGGTTATAAAGAATGTTGTTCAATTAAGTATGAGCGAGAAATTTGCAAAAGGTCTCATAAAATAAAACTCTGAAGGATCCTGCGCTCAGAATGCTTTGCAAGTGTCTTTTAGTTCTTTCTTAGAAGAACCTGAAATGGGGGGCGCCTGGGTGGCTCAGTTGGTTAAGCGACTGCCTTCGGCTCAGGTCATGATCCCGGAGACCCGGGATCAAGCCGCGCATCGGGCTGCCCGCTCAGCGGGAAGCCTGCTTCTCCCTCCCTCACTCCCTCTGCTTGTGTTCCCTCTCTGGCTGTGTTTCTCTCTGTCAAATAAATAAAATCTTAAAAAAAAAAAAGAAGAAGAAACTGAAATGGAACGTCATAGACAATGCCTTAAATACAAGAAAGAGGCCAAAGAAAGACACTCATCGAACCCAAACTTAAAGATGACGTCTTGAATCTACATGGAGGGACTGGGGCATGAACTTCAGTTTAAAATGTTAAAGGCATCCATGTGTTATTTTTAATGATTTTCATTTTATGGAGCTTTTTCAACCAACTGCCTACTTTTCTGTATGGATTACATGCCATACTTTGAACTTAATATATGTGGATTCTTCTCTGTTGATCTCACATTATACACCAAAGTCCTTAAAATGGCCAGAGAGGTCTGACTGGGGTGAACTGGGCCTCATCTCGAAAACCTCAAGGTCATCTTGAAAGTCGCCTCTCCCTCCCTTCACCTGGTACCAGCCGGAGCTGCCTTTTCTCAAAGGGACTTCCCAGGTGCTGTTCCCTCTGCTCTTCATCCCTCAGATCATTCCTTCCCTGACCAGGTCAAATCCCTGAGGTGAGTGCTTTGCTACATCACTTAATTTTTCATCATAGCTTTTATCACGGTTGCAATTTTATATTTATTTTATGGTTACTTGGCCAGAGTCTGTTATATTAGTTTCCTAGGACTGCTGAACATATTGCCACAATTTGGGGGCTAAGGGAGAGCCCTTCCTTGCCTCTTCCAGCTTCTGGTGGCTCCCTGGTGAAGGTCATGTAAAGACAGCCTGCAGCTGCCTCTGTCTTCACATGACCTTCTTCCCTGTGTCTTAGAGTCTTCCTCTGGTCTCTCAGAAGGACCTTGATTGGATTTAGGACACATACACAGGTTTCAGGGGGACATAGCATTTGGGGACCACTATTCGACTCACTGGATCTATCTGCCACACTAGACTCTAAGTTCGACAATGGCAGAAATTGTATCAGTCCTTGCCTATCGCAATGCCACACGTATAGTGGGTCCTCAGCAAATATGTATGCTTTGAAAGGATACGTGGATTTGGATCTTCTCTGTAGTCTCTAACGGTAGTGTTGGATTACTGAGAGGCTGATGTAAATAAGCTGATCACATTTTAAGTAAACAGAATTCATTCATCTATATAAAAAGTTCTATTGCTCCGCAAAGTAAGTACCTGCTATTTTGTAAATGTATCAAGCCCTCTTTTTTAAAAAGTTTATTTATTTGACAGAGAGAGAGAGAGAGAGAGAGAGAGAGAGAGAGAGAGAGAGAGGCTCCCCACTGAGTAAGGAGCCCGAGATGTGGGGCTCGATCCCAGGACCCTTAGATCATGACCCTAGCCAAAGGCAGCCCCTCAACCGATAGTGCCACTCAGGCACCCCTAAGCCCTCTTTTCAAATCAGTTGGCCACCTACTTCATATTATTTTTTTAATTTAAATTTTATTTTATTATTTCAGTGTTCCAAGATTCATTGTTTATGTACCACACCCAGTGCTCCATGCAGTATGTACCCTTCTTAATACCCAGCACCAGGCTCACCCATCCCCCCACCTCCCTCCCTTCCAAACCCTCAGTTTGTTTCTGAGTCCGCAGTCTCTCATGCTTCATCTCCCTCTCTGATTTACCCCAGTTCACATTCCCTTTCCTTCTCTAATGTCCTCCATGTTACTCCTTATGCTCCACAAGTAAGTGAAACCATAAGATAACTGACTTTCATATTCTTTTAAAAAGTATTTATTTGAGTAATCTTTACGCCCAATGAGGGGCTCGAACTCACCACCCTGAGATGAAGAGTCGTGTGCTCTTCCAAATGAGCCAGCCAGATGCCCCCATAATTCTTTAGAATAAAACTTGAAGATGTAAGATCGATTTTTTTCTGGTTTATTATCATTCATTTAAAATTTAAAACAGGGTCTGTTTCCACCAGCCCAGTTAGCATTCAGCAATGAAGAGAGAAGGATGGGGACAGCAAGAAAAGAGAAAGCAGTGACAGGAGGCAATGCTAACAGCTAGAAACCACACTGTCTCACAAACGCAAACACCTCACAGAAGCTGTTCTTTAAATACAGTATCTTAAACTTACCCATTTCTTGACAGTGATACAGCTTCTTATGACTATTAGGGCTTTAATAATAAACAGTGGTTTCACTTAAGGACAGAAATAAACATCAGCGGTCCCAAAGGACACTCCCGCCAGAAAATGTGAAGCTCAGGCCACCCATTTTATGAAATTTTTTGTCTTGAGTTAAATGTGGTACAGCCAGGGTGATTTCAGCATTGGATTTATACATCCTACAATTATAGAAAAATGTATTTATACTATAAGTTACTAGGCAGAAGCTAAAACTAGATTTCCAGACATTACTTGGTTTTGTGGGATAGAAGAGAATGAGAGAGGCGGCACACGTGGTAGAGGTGGCATGAGTGGCCCGGTTCTGTGAAGCGGGTCCCTGGCAGGTGAGGTGAAGGCTGACTATAAGTCAGTCACTGCTTCACGGAGTCCTAGCCTCTTCCTGATGAGAAGCATAGAATTCATAGAAAAATGAATTCCTATCAAGTTCTCTTTTGGCTGATGCATATGGGAGCGGGCTATTAACTTCTCTTCATTCCCAAGAGCGACAGAGAGGAGGCACTTGGAAACCAACCAGGAAAGGCTGTAATGTCCATTAGCAGATAATGACACCAACAATTTAGCATTTATTAAGCATCTAGGTGGCCCCAAGCACTTAAACCATATTATAGCACATCCTCATAACAATCTGGTACGTTAGAGATGCCTAGGTTCAATTTATAAACAGGGAAAGGCTCAGAGAAGTTAAGAAATTGGCTCTAAGTCACACAGCTAGCAGGTGACTCTTAAAATTGGAATCCAGCCTGCCTACCTCCAAGGTCATGTTCTCCACTTTGCCAAGCTGCCTCCCAAGGTTTGCTCTCTAAGGACAAGTGCCAGGGCTTTGGTGACCCACTGCTAAGATAGTTTCAGATAGCACCTGGGGTTCTTGCTCTCCAAGCTGAGTTATTTGCACCACAAAGGCATATGTGGTGCTCCTCCAGGATAAGCAGAACCACGTGATGAACTCGATGCATCTTTAATGTCAAGTCATTCACGATGCACATTTTTTTTTTTAAAGTTGTTTTTGTTTTTGTTTTTTTAAATATTTTATTTGTTTGACAGAGAGAAACACAGCCAGAGAGGGAACACAAGCAGGGGGAGTGAGAGAGGGAGAAGCAGGCTTCCTGCCAAGCAGGGCGCCCGATGCGGGGCTCGATCCCAGGTCTCCGGGATCATGACCTGAGCTGAAGGCAGTTGCTTATCCAACTGAGCCACCCAGGTGCCACCACGATGCACATTTTTATACAAATAAAAATGTTAACATGAAACAAGATACTGAAAATATATCTCCTGCTTTGGCAAACTGCTTGGGGCTGAACCATCAGATGCCAGGTATGCAGAAAAAAGCAATCACATTCATCTTTCTCTACCTTTAGAAGGGCTTCTACAGGAAAGATTAAGAAATACTGCAGGAGTGTGGGAAAGCTCAGTGGCAGGGGTGTCAGCCAGGATGGCAGAGCCACTATAGAGCTTTCAGAGGGAAATGAAACCAAGAAATGGTTTATGAGAGTGTTGGCCACACCCAGCGAACACGTGGGGCAGGGAGGAGACCCCAAAAGTAGTAATGGCAGAAAGCTACTCTATAGACCGGAGAAACCACTGCCAGGGCTGGAGGAGCCAAAGGGAAGAAGTGCTGTTCCCAAAGCCCGGGAGCATGCTCTTCACAGAAATTGTTCCCACACTGCTGGTGCTCTGAGAATCCGGTCACTCCTGAAAACACCAAAGGCCATCGGAGCTTGCAGCTGCCAGCCACTGTCCATCACCACAAGTGCTGGAAAGATAGAAGGCCATCTCTGTGCCACAGGCACCAGCAGAAGCCGGGGAAGAATGTCTTCTCCCTTTCTTCCACCTTCCAGTCTCCTGTCATTCTCTCCCACCACCAGAACCCAACCAGAAGCCAACAGGCAGGGGAGTCCGGGTTTCCAGGTAGTCCGAACGGTAGGAATGGTGCAATCAGGCAATCGAGGCCACAGCCTGTTGTGTTATTATTAATATAAAGTATTTCCATGAAGGTTTACCTTGTATTTCTAAGCCAAGGAAGTTTGGGCATATGTGTCTCATTTGAGAGAAGTAAATACAAATATTTCCTGCTTTCCCAAATCTACTCCAGTATTGAGTTCAGATAGTAAGAGTTTGGATAACAAGCCTAGATAGTGAGGGTGATATCTATTTTATTTTTTAGTGGCCAGCCTTCAGTAAATGCCCCAGTATCAAGATTCACACACAGGGCGCCTGGGTGGCTCAGTGGGTTAAAGCCTCTGCCTTCGGCTCAGGTCATGATCTCAGGGTCCTGGGGTCGAGGCCCGCGTCAGGCACTCTGTTCAGCAGGGAGCCTGTTTCCTCCGCTCTCTCTGCCTACCTGTGATCTCTCTCTATGTCAAATAAATAAAATCTTTAAAAAAAAAAAAGGTTCACACAGAGAAGCATGGGAGTGCCAAAGACACTATCAGATCCGCTTCTAGGTCCAGCAAGCAATCCTATGATCACCCTCTTGAGAATAATTTCCTTAGGGAAGGCTTTCACATACTGTACCCTGCAGTTAATATGTATTCTACAAAAACAAGCAAACAAACAAACTTTCCATGGGTCAATACTTTCTTTTTGGTAAATGACAGATATCACAGCCTACTTGTTCTTGGCGTTTGCGCTGATCCTGTTTTGTAGAGTTTACTGAGATACAACTGATACACAACATTGTGCAAGTCTAAGATATAGATGCAGTGCGATGATGTGATATGCAGGCATATTGCAAACTGATGACCACAATACAGTTAGTCAACACATCCACCACCTCACATAGTTACCATGTGTTTCTGTGGTGAGAAATTTTCAGATTTTCTGTCTTAGCAACTTTCAAGTTTACAACACAGTATCATTCCCTGTAGCTGCCATGCTGGTCAGCCTCTCTTTCATAGCTCTGCAGGGCACACACACATTAGAGTTTTTGAAAAGTTCTGCAGAAGACAGCCCAGGTTCACCTCATTTTTTCTTTTGATCGTGGAAGCCTCTTTTCACTGACAACTAGGGGCCCTACGCTGCTATGGGAAGGCACCATGACAGCCATCCCAGCCACATTTTCCAAATGTTCTTTCACAGAAGCATAATGTTAGCTCTGAATTTTATTCTTTGGCTCAAGCTTTCCTTGCTTTCTGACTTTGGCAAATTCTTTTTCACCCTCTGAGCCTTCATTTCTTCATCTACAAAACGGGGCAAGTAATATCTACTTCAAAGACTTATTCTAAAGACTAAATGAGATTGCATGAAAACTGCAGCAAAGAGAGTAAAGTACCATACAAATGTAAAGAACCCAGGCATCTCAAAGGTCTGTTTGAGGTTCCTGACTTTTAAGGTTGTTCTGGATACTTCTCTGCAGCAAGCCCTCTGGGGAAGAGTTCCCATCCCAGAGCCATTTCTCCACCTTTCTGCGACTCAACACTCACCTGGGCTTACCACACTCATTCGGCTCTGGCTCTCAGGTGAATCCTGACAGCCATAACCGATTTACCTGCCTCTCTTCTCTGTCCCCATCCAGACCATCCTAGACAGCACTGCTACAGATATCATTCTAAAAGAGATCTTTGATTTTTTCATTCCCATACGTAAAATAAAACTTGCATTAATTTAATTCCCCTTTTCTGACCACATCAAGTCCAACTGTTCTTAAGTAGACAAATTCAAGAGTTTTTTCTAAGCTCATCTGCCCTTCACGTCTCGTCATACAGCCCACCCCTCGGTCTCTACTAAAACCCTAAGAAATCTAGATTCAAATTCTGACAGAACCACTTTTTAGTCATGTGACCTTTGACATGTTACTTAACCATTCTGTGCCTCAGTTCTTCTCCTCTGTAAAAGGGGGAAATACTACTACATATTTTATGGGATTGCTCTTCAGGATTACATGAGATAATGTATACTGAGCTCTTAGGATCGTGTCTGGCAGTATTAAGTGGTCAAAAATGTGCACTATTTACTACTTCTAATTTTCTTCCTCTTTTCTTGCTGCTTCTCCATCTGGGAATGCCCTTCATCTTAGTTCCACCATTTAATATGCTCCTCATTTGTTTTTAATACAACTTAGACAAATGATGTTAGCTCTCTTGGCCTTCCTTTCTTCATCTACAAATTGGAGAAAGTCATATATGCTTCATCAGGATTGTTCCAGTTCTACGGGATATGTGAGCTTATACGGAAGCTCTGTGGCAAAGTACAAAGCATCTTGCAAACCTTCTCTGTAAGCAGTCTTTGACCATTCCCTCCCTATTCCTCTTCTCTTTGACATTCCCTGAATGCTAGCATCTAATAGGAGTGTGGGCTTCATTTTTGGTATTTGTCATATCATGGTCTCATTATAATTTGCCTTGGTATTTATGTATATGTAGAGATAGGGATCTTCTTAAGAGTAAAACTGATGTCTTCAAGGTCAGAGTGCAAGACAGCAGAGTAAGTTGGCCAAATTGAAATGAAACCCACAATAACACAGCTTTCTTTAGTTGGTCACGTGGGCTGGTATATTTAATTTGCACATTTCTTTACCCCAGGAACGGAGTCTCCAAATGTGAAATGCCAGCCTTCACTCAAGAGGCTACTAGTGTAGACCAGTGCTGGTCAAAGGGTGGTTGGTTGGTTCCCAGACCAGCAGCATCAGTACAAACTGGTCACTTGTTGCAGTTCATGCATCTTGGTCTCCATCACAGACCTACCGAATTAGATTTGCTGGTGGGGGTAGGGGTGGGGATGGGGTAGGATTTTGCAGTTCCACAAGCTGCTGAAGTCTTACACATGCTAAGCCCCACAAAGCACTGGTGTAGACAGCTTGAAGGAGGAAATCTTCATTTTCATTTGATATTTTACAGAGGAGTACCTATACAGCTCGTTCAACCAAAAGCAATTTATTTCTAGCAAAATGAACCATGTTTTCAAATAAGCAAATTTCTTAGAATCTGAGCTTTCTCTAGTTCCCCAAGGTGTGAGGAGCAGTAATTTTTATTTATTTTTTTCTGCAGCAAACTTTATTTTAAAAAAGAAAAATAGTGTAAGTGGAAAAAAAAAACCATGACACCTGCTGGTATTTTGTTAATCAAATCTATACAACTGTGACTTGTTTTTGTGAGCATGTGAGGCTGTTGACCATATCCTTCTTAAAAGGCTTATCCCAAACTGTTAAAGGAGACAAAATATCTTAGGTTTTCTGAAGGCTTTATTCTCCCATATTGCAAACAGTAATGGTTCACGGCTGGAAGCTTTTATAAATGTTGCCTTCTCGGTGGAGGGAGGAAACACTTCTGAGCTGAGATAGTAATGACTGTCACATGGAAAGCAGGAGACACACTGTGACTTCTTGGGCTGTCAGAAAGCCCTTCTTGCAAATGGCAGCACTTTGTAGGGACTTTTACAAGGTACGGCTGATATTTCCCATGGGCGATCTGTTATTTTAAAACACCAACGGGAAGATTAAGAATGTGTCGACACAAAAGCAGCACCAACCAATGCCCTTCGGCCCTTTCAAACTTGAACCAGAAAGTTCCCTTGCCTTTTAAGGAAGATTATAATCTGCCAAAATAGAAAAGGAGGTTATGAAAGGATTATGTTCTATAATAAGTTTAGGACAATCCAGATTTTTCCTCAAGCAATTGCGGACTGTAGCATGATTTGTTTACATATATTTGCTCTGACTGGGTAATTTGGGCATAGGTTGCTTCTAACACAAAAGTAAGAGGAAAGATGGCTAGCTCTGGAAAGATTTTTGTCCAGAAGTTTGATCCGTTCCTGAATTCTGGGCCATTCTGGGGTCTCATCCTTTAGTGGATTTCCAACAGAATAAATCGTACAAGGCTTTTGTGAAACAGGTATGACCTAAGGACACTGGACTTCACTAAGCAGACAGAACTAAGTGGGGATTAAATGAATTAATATTTGCAAAGCATGTTGCATAATGCCTGGCACACAGCACATGCTATATCAGTGTTTGATAAATAAATGCAAAGCATTGCTTTGAACTAAGGAAGGTTTCATTTGCGCTTCTAGGAAGATTTTGGGTTAGAAAATGGGTGGATCTTGAAAGAAAGGGTATACAGGATGTAAAATGCCGAACCCCACTGTTCAGTTGGCACCAATAACCTCTCATGACTGCCTTGTAGGCCGAATTTCTACTGACAGTTGCTAATGGCAAAGTAGAAAAGGAGAAAGCATGTTGCATTTGTGGTCTCTTTCTAGATAGTACGGCCACTTATTAGCTAAGGACTGTGGGCAAGTTGTTTCACTTCTCCCTGTTCCTCATTTTTCTCAGATGTAGAGGCTCATATGGGATATGTATCAAAGAGCTTTGTAACCTTGAGAGCACTATTCATATGGATGGTTTTGTCCTTAGATACTCAATTCCAGTACAACTGTGAGGGGCAGCCCACATATTTGGTGAGTCACTGGGGAGGAATAGCTAAGAGTTGACATACTTCCCAGAGGGCTGGGGGTGGGGAGGGATGCTGTAGCAGGAATGTCAGGAAACTTCCTTTGGGCAAAATGGTAGGGGGGAGGGGAGTTAATTTATCATTCAAATCTTGTCAGAAGGGTTATCTAAAATATTTCAGAAATGTCTTCTTCACTCACAATAAAATAAGTTAATGGGAAACATCTATTGTAATTGCCACTGCTTCTTGCCTACCTAGCATCTATTCTCTTTTCTGAGAGAACCCTACATTTTTTCAGCCATGTATCCCAGAGGAAGCGGATCCCATTTTCAGGGCTAGCCTGGTTGGTTTAAGATTATTCCCATTTCCCTTAAACGGCCATGTGACTTACTCTGGCCAGGGAGACTAGGCCAATCTCCTGGGATGCTTCTGGAAAATGTTTTCTCTCTCCCAAGAGACAGCCACAAAAAGAGATAGTTTCTCTTCTTCCTTGCAGATGCTGTGCCCAGAGGAGATACCTGGAACAGCTGCCGCCATCTTGCTTGACATGGAAGGCAACAGTGAGGAGTAGAAATGCTAAGGGGTGGACGTGGGTGGGGAGCTCGGGAGTGGAGTTGAAGACTTTGTGAGCTGAAAGCACCCCAACTGACACAGAAATTCACATTTGTTACCACAGAAATCATCAGAGCTGTCTCTGAGGTGGTGCTGTTGTCCTGGTTATATGGGATGAGGAAACCAAAAGGTGAAATTGCTCAGGGTCACCCACCATGCAGGTGGAGGATTTAGAGCTCGGACTGAGCTCTGACTTCAAAGGCTGTGCCGCCGCTGTTGCTTGGTCTCTTAAACCTTGCCTCAGATAAAAAACGGTCAAAAGGCAGTGTATTCACTGTGGCCATGAGGCTCACGGAGCCTGGGAGTCGGACAGCCCGAGTTTTTTTGTTTTGTTTTTTTTATGTTGACTTTGCTGCCCAACATTTGACCTTTCTGAACCTCCATTTCATCATGTGTTAGACAGTTGGGTCAGATGTTTACTGAGGTTCTTTTTGGTTCTAACATCTTTTGAAATGCTTGGTAAACCACAGGGAGGGATAAGAGAAAATAAATAACATACATTCGGTACCTTGAGAAAGGACACTGGGCAGAATTCCCCCCCCCCCCAGCCTGAGGTTCAGGGTTGCAATGCATCAGTGAAGTTGCTGAAGAACCACAGAAGTTTCCATGTGGCACTAAGCAGGATAAGCCAAAGCCAGATAAGAGTTCTCGCTATGGTGAAAGGAAAAGAGCTAAGAGGAGGTCCAGTGAGGGATGTTTTCTGTAGTGTCTTCCTCAACAATCCAGCCAGCTGGATCACTGAGTTTCTGATGAAGAGTTAGGTTCTGAAGGGCATTTGTACTTTCACTTCCTTTGAATTCTTAAAACACAGCAGGACATGGCATACCAGGCACTTTAAAATACTTGACTTCTAGTCCCGTCTTATTGCTAGAATGTTGCTTCTGTGATGGTATCACCCAAGATAGCCACAGTGCTCAGATGATCTTCAGCCGCAAATCAGCAGGGAGGGAATTCCTTGCAGGAGACACTGTAGGCCAGGGCCTGGGACTAAGAAAGGAGGCAGGGGGAAGACTCTGACAGACAGCTGGCAAGCCTCATCCACCTCCTTCCCCATCTTAGTAGTTTCCTAGGGCTGCCATAACCGAGTGCCACAAACTGGGTGGCCTGAAACAACAGAAGCCTTATCGTCTCACAGTTGTGGAGGCTATGAGTTCAAAGTCAAGGTGTTGGCAGGGCTGTGCTCCCTCTGCAACTTGCGGGGGGAGAATCCTCCTTTGTCTCTTCCAGCTTCTGGTGGTTGTCAGCAGTCCTTAACATTCCTTGGCTTGTAGATGCCTCACACCAATCTCTCCACCATAGTCATGTGGCCATCTTCTTTCTCAGTGTGTCTTCTCTTCCTATAGGCACATCAATCATATTACACTAAGGGCCCACTCCACTCTGCTAGGACCTCATCTGAACAAATTACATCTGCAAGGACCCTATTTCCATGTAGGATCACCTTCTGAGGTCCCAGGGGGTTAGAACTTCAATGTATCTATTTGAGGGACACAATTCAAGCCTCAAGAACCCCTGGCTAGGCAAAGTCTTACTGCTACTTAATCAAGTTCTTGCTATATGAGGTGGTGTATTGGTCTATTTGGGCCTGCTTTTCTTCTTCAAAGCCACTTTTCATGTTTCTTAAAAAAAAATGATTCTGCTTGCAAGAAATCTGGGGAGGGGGAGGAGCTGGATGTTTCTGGAGCAGTCATCGGAGGATATGGTCCCCCAGCCTAGCACTTTTCAAATGTTACGTTGCACACATATCCCTTGAGGATATCATTAAGCACCAGGTGCTGGCACAGTGGATTGGGGTGAGGTCTGAGAGTCTGCATTTCTAGCAAAGTCTCAGGTGCTTTCAGTGCTGCTGGTCCACAGAGAAGCAAAGTTCTAGGTCTGTTTACCCAGAACAACTAAAAATGATCATTCTTGGGATGTTTCAAAGCTTCAACTGCAGATTAGATGGAAAAAAGCCCCAGTAAACTAAGTCAGAGCACCCCAAGATGAGAAAGAGCAATTCAGTGACGTTTTTCATGTGACAGTGAAGTCAGGAACATCTGTGCATATTCATCTGGATGAATACAGTGCTTTCTAATTGCTAGGCTGTGGTGACTAGTGGAGATGAGCATGTCAGAAGCCATGATTCGTAGGGACAGACTGTAAGGTTTAGGGAAACCAAGTAATTTCCTGCCTCGGTGTGCCAAAAAGCCTGCATTTGGAGAAGGTGCTGGCCAAGTTTGACAGGGACTGCCCATTTCCTGCTGGGAGAAGTCAAGTAGCCAGATTTCCTTGGGTCTCAATCCTGTTGGACGCTCAGTTCCTGGGTCCACCCAGATGATCTCTGAAGGTCACATGTGTGGCTTTTCTCCCACCCACACCTGTGACCCCACTCACTTGCCAACTCCCTCAGACTCTCAATGACTCCCAGACGCTCTGATCACTATTCATGGTAGTCAGGACCAAGTTGGGCATATAGAACGACCAGGTGGTTGACCCAGGGTGTATCCCTTGGAGGGTCCAGCTTCTGGATGAACTTGTGCAGAGCAGGTTCCAGAGAATAGCAATCCTTTTGTGATGTCAGGGGCTGGCAATCTGGTTTTCCAAATCCAACAGTGACCTGATTATTTCCAGCTCGAAAACACCCATGCACTATTGGCTCTCTGACAATACTTCATTGGAAGTTTCTAGGAAGATAGCTGAGTGTTTGGCACAGTGCGTCTTTTGGGTCAGAATGTTAGTTTGCGTGGTCAGCGCTGTGGCTACAGGATTTGTAATAAAAGCCAGCTCTGTCAGACTACACATCCCTGTAAAATCTTAGAGTTGAGAGAAGGGGAGAAAAAGAACAACACAGAGAGTTTTGGTTACCTATTGCTGAGTAAGAAACTACCCATAACTTAGTGGTTTGAAGAAATGCTTATTTTGCTTGCTTTATGATTTTGTGATACAGGAATTTGGAGAGGCACAGTGGGGAGGGCTTGTCTGCTCCACGGTGTATGGGTACTTAGCTGGTGACTTGAAATGACTGGGAATATTGGCAGAGATGGTCAGTTAGGGTCATATGTCTGGGCCCCCAGTTCTTTGCCGGGTGGCTTCTCCATATGGCTAGATGGGCCCTCGCATGGGAGTCTCAGAATAGTGAGACTTCTTCACTGCTAGCTGGCTTCCCCCTACATAGTGGGAGCTTCCATGCTTCTCGAAGGCTTGGCCCAGAGCAAGACCTCTGTCATTTCTGCCATGTTCTGCTGGTCAAAGCAAGTCATAGGACATGCCTAGATTCAAGACGGGAAAGAGACTCCATTTATGGATCAGAGCAACAGCAAATAATTTGTGGCTATCATTAATCTACTACATAGAGAGAAGTGGAAAGAACCTTTTTTATTCATGTTCTATCCAGGCTCTGATCAGATTAAGTCAAGCCCAAGTCACTGACAGAATTCCCTGTGATTCCTGGATTCCTCCTCCCACTGGCCAATTTTTAACTTTGGGGGAGAGCATCCACAAGTGGTCTTTGAACCTTCAGTCTCACACAACCACTTGGTCTTTTCATTTTTCAGAACTTCCATTTTGCTTTTCTGCCTTCCAATACCCAGTTTTTTCTAGATGAAGTGTTTTAAAAAATCTTTTATCATGCATTTTTGTTTTATAAAAATCATCGAAGTGGTACATAATTACATTTTCATTTGCAGCATTATGACAATACTATAGCACACACAGTAAAACATAAAAATGCTCCTTTACTTTGACTCTTCATCTACTCACCTCTGGACAAGAAGCAACTACAGTTCATTGTGCCTCTCCTTATACTCCTGTCTATACATATGCTTCAAGTACATGTACATAAACTAATAGTGTTTTGTTCCTTAAATGAGATACAATAGTATGTGTTACTCTGTAAGTTGCTTTTTCCATCTAACAATATGTCATGGTGATGGTTCCACATTCATATATTGACCCATTTATTTCTTTTAAGCTGCTGTGTATTAGTCCACTGGACTGACATGGCATAATTAACACAATAACTTCCCTGGTAATGGACCTTTAGCTGTTTGTTTGTTTTCCAATGACAATAAGTGAAATAGCTGGGTCAGAGTATGGGCACTTACAATTTCAACAGATATAGAGAGTTGACCCTCAAAATGTAGCATATACTCCTCCAATATTTTTCTGCAACCTTGATGACACTAGCTGTTACTGTTTTTCATTCTTCCAGGCTGATGGATGGATGAAAATGATATCTTACCCTTGCCCCTCTTTCCTATAACTATATATTCCTTTTATTTCTTCCTCTGAAACATCTTCTGTTAAAGTCATTTGCCAAGTAAAAAAGTATGCTCTTTATGTTTTTGCTAAATATTTGTGGGAGCTCTTCACATATCAATCTTTTGCTATTTCGTAAAGCTAAATTCCCAGATGTGGAATTGCTAGGTCAAAGGATTTCTCAGGTCTTCCTGCAGATTGTATTCTTGGAAGGGACTCATCTTGCCACATTGGTAAGCTGAGACTCATTCTTTCTCACTACACAAGTTTCCCTGTATAGAGGAAATAAAGCTAAGAACCGTACACTAATACATTCTATGGCTACTGGTGCCCAGCTGTGCCAAGCTACTTTACATAGAATCAGCAAACTTTTTTTTTGAGAGATTTATTTGAGAGACAGCGAGTGTGAGCACAAAAGAGAGAGAGAGAACGAGGTGGGGAAGGCAGAGAAGCAGGCTCCCCACTGAGCAGGGAGCCCAATGCGGGGCTTGATCTCCTGACCCTGAGATCCCAGGACCCTGAGATCATGACCTGAGCCAAAGGCAGATGCTTAAGTGACTGAGCCACCCAGGCGCCCCTAATTAGCAGACTTCTTCCTTAATGTAGCTGAGCTGATGGGTGGGTCACTGGGCAGGACAAGAGCTGAGATCTTTCACTTGATGACTTTACATTTTCTTTTTTTCCTGAAGATTTAGGCAGAAAACATAGACTCCGGCTTGTCACTGAGCCATTCACTGAGTACCTACTATGAAAAAGGCTCTGTTTTAGGCACTGATGCTTAGTATTATGATCTGGAATCTCTAAGGATGAGTTACATTTCTGAATATGGCAGTATAGTCAAGGAGGCCATTTGCAGTTCCAGATTCGTGTGTGTGTGCGTGCGTGTGTGTGTGTGTGTGTGTGTGTGTGTGTGTGTGTGAGAAAGAGAGAGAGACTTGTACTGCGAGCTTCATGAGGGTTGGGTTGCAGAACTTGCTGAACTGCTAAGTTAGCTGACTAGGCCGTGAACCTCAGTGCAGTTCTTGTGTTCTCCACTTACAACAGGTACACAGGCACTTAGAAATGTTGCTTTGTTACACATAGCCACAAGCAAAAGAGAAAACATTAGCAAAAGTTGAAAAAGCAGATAATTTGTGTGTGGACATGCACAGGAAATACAGTGCTCTTAAAGGAAATAAGATTTAGGAGATATCCAGGAGCTTGTACAAACACTTCTGTCATTTGAGAGTTTAGAAATTGCCTTAGCATATGTGTTAGATACATTTTATTAAAAGCCGTTCCTACAGGAACAGCTGTGCTTAGATGGCTTAGTTATCTGAAGCCTTTCAAAATGGAGAACGCTAAATTCTGTACCATGAGTGACTGAATCGTTATTATTAGAGGTCGTTTTTGTTGGTGGTGGTTTGTTGGGTAGACTGGTGACTTGTTGAGGTGAAACCTTTGAAGTAAATGTGGGTACCCTGCCCACCCACAGCACGGGGGTATTTGCTGTTGCTACTCATTAATCTGAGGGACACTGTTAATCCTAGTATGATGCAGAAACATGGGATTTGAAGCAGGAAGAATTGATTTCAGTCCTGACTTTCTTCCTAATGGATTGTCATCTTTGGGATGTCACCTAAATCTTGGACCTTCATTTTCTTACCTGGAAAACTGTTAATGCTGGCCACTGAATTTTGTGAACAACAAAAAACCTTTGGATGGGAAGGTACTTTCTAAACATAAAAGTGCTCTTCTGATGTGAGGTTTATTTTTTTTGCCCTAATAACAAAAAGAGGGGAACTGCATCCATCCATCCATCAACAGTTTCTGATTACCTGCCATGAGCCAGGCATTGAGCTAAGTGCTAGAATAATGAAATAAACAGCATCTGGTTCCTGGCTTGTGGTTTACAGACCAGAGGAGATGATGGGTCAAGATAATGTCCAGTCCAGTCCAGTCAAGACTGTGTTGAAGCTGGCTCACTAAGGCTCACAAGAGCTGACAGCTAAATTTTCAGGAATTCTGTGAGTGGACTGTTAAACACAGTCATTGCTAAAAATTATGTATATAATTGACTCCCATTATTCGCAGATTCCATATTTGTGAATATGCTTACTCCCTAAAATTTATTTGTAAGACCCAAATCAATAGGTGGGACACTTCTGTGGTCATTTGCAAGCATGTGCATGCGCAGAGTTGGAAAAATTCAAGTTGCCCAATGTGCATGCTCTCAACTGAGGTCAAACAAGACCTTCTTGTTCTAGCTCTCATACTTTAAATGAGTTTCTTTTTCGTGGTATATTTAGTACAAGGCTTTTCACATTTTTTTGCTTTCTGTGGGTGATTTCACTTTGAAAATGGCTCCTAAGTGTAGTACTCAAAGGCTGACTCGTGTTCCTAAGCGCAAAAAGGTTGTGATGTGCCTTATGGAGAAAATACATGAGTTAAATAAGCTTTTTTGTCCAGGCATGACTTATAGTGCTGTTGGTCATGAGTTCAACACTAATGAATCATCAACATATAGTAAATAAGTTGTCTTTAAACAGAAACATACATAAAACAAGGTCAAGCATTGATTAGTTGCCGAAATAGTTTGACCAAAGGCTTATAGGTAACTAACCCTGGATTTCCTCTAGAAGCAATAATTCAATATTTGCTAATTGAGTGTTTGCAGCAACTTTACAGAACATTACTATCATGAATAAGAACTGACTATATACAGTTATAATAAAAATGAGTTATATTACACAAAAGGCAGTAAGACTCAAAACTCCTTACTTCCTAATTATTTTGCTACATACTACTATCACCTATGCTCTTGAGGTTATTTATGTGTATTATAACTGTAGAGTAGAAACATGATACAGTGGAAGGTCTGTAGTCAGTGATGACAGGCTGGTGGTTGGATATTGGCCACGGTGGGAGTACTTACACAACAGAGATCAGCAAATGCTATAAATCAAGGCTCTCCCACCTCAGGCCCCAACCAGTTGTTAAATATTTACCAGAAGACAACTGCCTTCAACTTTTTTTTTAAGATTTTATTAATTTGACAGACAGAAACACAGCCAGAGAGGGAACACAAGCAGAGGGAGTGAGAGAGGGAGAAGCAGGCCTCCCCCCCGCTGAGCAGGGAGCCCGATGTGGGGCTCGATCCCCGGTCTCCGGGATCATGACCTGAGCCGAAGGCAGTCGCTCAACCAACTGAGCCACCCAGGCGCCCCATGCCTTCAACTTTCTTTAGGGACCCATCTCTGTGCTGCTGGAGCCAGCTCTCAGACACCAGGAGAGAGAGGCATTGTTAGGAATTTAGCTCCTCCTTCCTCCAATCCAGGGCAGTTAGCAATGAATGACTGGTGCTCTCATGCCTCAAAGTGGCATTTATATTCCAGAGCTCCCCAGGGGATCCACATGAACTGAGATCCCCATATTCCTGTGGTCATGCCCTTGTGAGGCTTCCTCCCCATCCCTGTTCTCCTTTCCTCTTGCCCTTAATGGTTTCTCCGGGAAGCTCCTCCTTGATACATCCCACAAAGTACACCTGAGTCTCAGGGCCTGCTTTTAAAGCATGCCATCAAAGACAGTATTCCAGAAAACCTGAGAAGAAAGTCATGGGGTCAGCGACGAGTGTGAGTGTGTGGGTATCTCAGACTGGTCCTAAAGATCTACTAGTAGGTCTTAATTTTCTGGCTGTAACTCCTCCTTAAGAAGGCAATGCTTTCCAGTTTTATGCTTCCGTTTATATGTTCTCAGGACCCGTAAACAGGTGTGAGTAAAAAGTTCTTCAGGTTTTACAGTTGCAACTTAGGTGCTTAATGCATTCATATTTTGATAAAATCGACAGGGTTACTGGAGTGTCCTTCACTCAACCTAACTCACTGGTGGGTTTGCCTCTGCTGAGCTCAGCTAGTGGCCCTGAACTCTGACATGCAATAATAAATCAAGCTTTCATCAAGTTCTTCTTAGCTTGTTGGGAAACAAAAACCCCATAAGCGATGCTGCAACAACATCCTTTGAAATTCTAATTCGCTTTACCACGATAAAAAAATGTGATAAGTAGTCAAGAAGTCCACTGTGCTGTTGTCTACAACTAGAATATGATTTTCTAAATAGTTTCTTTATTTTCAAATTATTCTTGCTCTGGAGTTAGCAAGTTCCAGTTCAGATGCAGGGTCTAGTAATTGTGCGGTAATTAAATGCTTGCTTGGGAAAACAATTTTAGATCACTGAATCACTTTACTGCATTCTGAAAAGCTGAAAGGGCCATTCAATCAGGTACAGCCTGTGTGTTTGTCTTCTAAACCAGACTTGTCATAAATTATTCACATGGGCAAAGACTGAATTTGAAAAGGAAGAAATTTGGGGCATAGGGCTCTTATTGTTCCAACAGTCATTGGAGAGTCCAGTAGGCCGCATGAAAGGAGGCCTGTCTCGAAGATTCCTGGCAAGGTTTTGGGGATAAGGATGAAGTGCCTTCCTAGCAAATCTGCTTTTGAACTGAGACCACTCACCGACTGAAGAGCGTTTGCTTCCTCTCTTGGACACTGCTCCAGCTCGAACAGCCCCAGAAAAGAAAGGGTTCCCATCAACTTGTGCTCAATGACATAATTTAAAGGAAAGCATAATAATATGATCTCACAAAGTATGACATAGGTGAGAGAAATATTAGTATAAACACTGGGCATCACACGTATTACTGCATACAAGAGAAATTCTTCACTGAGACATCTAAGTATATCATTTTGTATTTGCCCTAGAAGTTTTTTTATTGAGGAATAATTTACCTACATTAGAATACACAAATCTTAAGTGTATCATTTGATGAATTTTTAAAAAGATTTATTTATTTATTTCAGAAAGAGAGAGAGAACACACATGTGCATGGGGGGCAGGGAGAGGGGGGAAGGGAAAGGGTAGAGAGAGAGGGAGAATCGCAAGCCGACTTCCCACTGAGCACGGAGCTGGACGCTGGGATCCATCCTATGACCTGGAGATCATGACCTGAGCCAAAACCAAGAATCAGATGCTCAGCCCAGGTGCCCCCTTGATTTTTTTTTTAATGTATAACCTCATTTATCTACCACCCAAATAAAAATACAGAATAATTCCATCATCCTGGAAAATCCCCTCATGCTCCCACATAAATGACACCCTCTCCCAGAGGTAACCACTATTCTGATTTCCTACACCACACATTAGTTTCACCTGTTCCTAAAATTCATCTAATTAGACGGATACCTTTTTTGCCAGTCTGGCTTCTTTAGCTACACACACTACGTCTTAGAAGGCTGTAGAACACATCAACACTTCATTCGTTTGCATTGCTAGGGAGTACCCGATCGCATGGGTGTACCACAGTGTGTTTACCCAATCTCTTCTCAATGAATTTTTCTGTACTTTATGCCTACCATGAGAAAAGCTGATATAAACATTCTTGTGGGGTGCCTGGTGGCTCAGTTGGTTGAGCAACTGCCTTTGGCTCAGGTCATGATCCCGGAGACCCGGGACTGAGCCCCGCATCGGGCTTCCTGCTTGGTGGGAAGCCTGCTTCTCCCTCCCTCACTCCCCCTGCTTGTGTTCCCTCTCTAGCTGTTTCTCTGTGTCAAATAAAAATAAAAATAAAAATAAAATCTTTAAACATTCTTGTGTAGGTATTTTTATGGACAACATACAAAAAGGGGCTATTTTGGGCACTTATTTATTTTGGATATATACCTAAGAGCAGCACTGCTGGGTCTGTCTTCAAAAATTACCAAAAAAAAAAAAAAAATCACACACACATACACATACACACGGTAATCGGAAAAGTGCAGAGAAAGTGACTATTTCCCTAGTATCTGTTCTCAGCAAAGTGAGAACACAACCTTATACTGCCTAATGGCATTATTTCAGCAATTAGGCTTGGAATACTTCAAGTGATTGCTTAGCCATAGGGAACTGCAAGAAGAGAACTCGGATGCTTTCTTGGTAAGATGAATACAGGTCCTGTGTGTCTGAATAGATCGAAGTGTTCAGGAGCCCTTGCAAAGGACTGCTTAGTACCTTGGAAATTGGGTTAGGTTGGGACTCATTGCCTAGAAACAGAATAGTTTGGTTCACCTTTGAATCACCCATGTCTGTAGATAATCAAACTGTGTTGGAAGAAGGAATCCAAGCAGGATGGATTAGGAGACCTCAGTGAAGACAAAGAGTTATGGGGCTACCGGAATTGTCCTGGTTTCTCCCCATGGGATCGTATTTGAATGTTATTCTTTACTACCAATCCTCTGCTAATGGAACTGGGTTGCAGACCAGCCTGACCACAGGAGAGGGCTGGTAGGCCTGCAAAGGGGTTATGGCGCCCCCTGAGGGACACTGAAATGTTCCTCCTTACAGGACCTAACTTCCCTGGCTTAGGTCAAGTTCAAGTTGTGTTGAATAATGTCTCCCATATCACTACCTCAATAATCCTCTTTCAAAGTTTCAAAATAAGTGTAAAGTATATTGGGGATTTATTGAGAACAACCCAATTCAGAGAAGGCTTAAGAGGAACATACATAATGTCTAAGCTCACACGAAGGGGAGAACGAATCCTCTCTGGTTTTTCTTTCTTTCTTGTTTCTGGTAGAAGGGCGTCACGTGATTGGATGAGTTCTAATTTTTGCTTTGTTAATGAAGGTGGTAAGGTAAGATGACAACTTCATCTTCAAAATTCTGTAGGCAAAATGCCTCTACAAGATGACTGTGAACCTTTTGTGTCTTGCTGGCTCAGGGTGTAAAATGAGCGATTCTGAACCCACGCCAGTACCACGCTGCAGGCGAGCATTTGGAAGTGTGTGGGAGCATTTTTGATTGTCACAATGACTGGGGGGCGTGCTACTTCCATTTGCTGAAGTGGGGGAGAGAGCGAAAATGTCTAGCACGAGGAAGAGTTGTCCCATCCAACATGCCAGTAGGGCCCCTGTTGAGAAATACTTTTTCTGTTCCCCCTCAGGCGATCTGGAGACGTTTATGTGCAATTTATATTCAGAAGGTTTAACAACACAAACAAAATATGTCAAGTAAGTGAAAGTTAGCAGACTTAAGGGGCTTACTGAGACAGAAGGACTGGAGCTGTCTAGTTTTGGACATTCTGACGGTAGGACCACTTTATCCAAAGAAGAAGTGAGCAGTAGTGAGCAATGACCTTAAGTGGGATATGGAGGTGGAGAGATTGGTTTTCCAGGCTCCCCAACATTTTTTCTTTATTCTCCTCCAGAGTTTCACTGATCCTGCCTTTCTTCTTCCATGCTTCTTGGGATAAGGGAAGCAGCTGATAAATTCATTAAGTTGTGAGAGTTTCCTCTTGCTCCTCCTAGCAGGATATCAGGAAAGAAAGAATCTCAAATGCTGGATTTTCAGATGTGGGGGAGGTAGGTAGGTGTTTTTGGCTGTGAGGTATTTCTAGAACTTCTTAAATTATTCCTGGGCAAGTAATAACTTATTTTCCTGTGAGGCTGGCTTTAGATGTGGAAACCAAAGTGTTAGAATTTGCTGTAACCATGGCAAAGAGAGTGAGGGGGGGACTGGATACCTTTGTGAATTCACTGGCATATGATTGGGCTGAACAAGACTCTTGAAGTATCAAGTTGAGAATGCACCATGTGCGTTGTGAACTTTTTTTTTTTTTTAAAGATTTTTATTTATTTATTTGACAGAGAGAAACATAGCTAGAGAGGGAACACAAGCAGGGGGAGTGAGAGAGGGAGAAGCAGGCTTCCCGCAGAGCAGGGAGCCCGATGTGGGACTCGATCCCGGATCTCCGGGATCATGCCCTGAGCCGAAGGCAGTTGCTTAACCAACTGAGCCACCCAGG
>PITA01024867.1:0-25365 GCA_004023965.1 Spilogale gracilis
AGAACCATCTCTCCTGATCAGCTGGTAGGAAAAGGTAGGACTCTACCACCAGAACCATCTCTCCTGATCAGCTGGTAGGAAAAGGTAGGACTCTACCACCAGAACCATCTCTCCTGATCAGCTGGTAGGAAAAGGTAGGACTCTACCACAAGAACCATCTCTCCCACTTTCCTCTTTACTCACAAACCCTTCCCACACCCCATTATCTTGCATCTGACCTTTCTGAGGCCGTTTTGTTAACATCTTTTTCTCCAACACCAAAGCATTCCCAGTATGGGAGGAAAGATCATTCTGGCATTTATCCCTGAAGTCATCACTGCTATTGCATAGGTCAGGAAGGATGTCACCTCATGGGCCCCAAGCACACGAAAAGTGAGACAAAATATTACGGCTCCCACCCAGAGACAAGTGAAGTCTCTTCCCATTTTTTTTTCTTTTCTCTCTCTCTCTCTCTTTTTAAGATTTTATTCATTTATTTGACAGAGAGAAAGAGAGAGAAAGAAGGCGAGTGCATTCAAGCAAGGGGAGAGGAAGAGGGAGAAGAAGGCTTCCTGCTGAGTAGAGAGCCTGATGCAAGGCTCTATCCAAGGACCCTGGGATCGTGACTTGGGCTGAAGGTAGACGCTCAATCGACTGAGCCACCCAGGCACCCACCTTCCCATTTTCTTATTGGGATAGGCAGTCTAGCTCACTTTTTTCCATGGAATTTTTCATGGGATTTTGTTGACATGCCTTTTATTTTCATATATTCTTTCGAAAACACAGAAAAATAAGTGAGCCTAACACCCTAAAACTGATTTCTTCAGTTCCCTTGAGAGAAGGAGGAAGAGAAAAATGAGTGCATGAGTGAATTGACACACCGATGGGGTGTGAAAGAAAGGGATGGGTCAAAACACATGCAAGTTTCTGGAAGAGGTGACTGGGTATATGGTGTAGATAGTAATATCAAGATAAGAGAAAACTGGAAAAGTCAGAATATGAGAGTTTATGTGATAGACATGTCGCACTGAGTTAACTGTTGTAGAGAAGTCTTGCAGAAATAGGTTTGGAAAACTCTAGCATGTGGGAGTTGGTTGAAAACCCAAAAGTAGATAACCATCATCCTGGAGGTTATAAAGAAGGACTTAAAGCACTCAAGGTGAAATCTAGGAAAATGCTAGCATTGAACTGGGTTTTCTTAAGGAATGGAAAAACCTGGGCATATTGATAACCTGAGGAAAACAGCAAAGAAACTTGTTGCAAGAAATTCCCAAACATTGGGGTGCCTGGGTGGCTCAGTCATTGGGTGTCTGCCTCCGACTCAGGTCATGTTCCCGGACTCTCAGGATCCAGCCCTTCCCAGAAGGCCTGCTTCTCCTTCTCCCACTCCCCCTGCTTGTGTTCCCTCTCTAGCCATGTTTCTCTCTGTTAAATAAATAAAGTCTTTTTGAAAAAAAAAACAAGAAAAAGAAATTCCTAAACATTGCTTACTTGTGGGATAGGCTTTCAGTAAGGTCCACTATGATCAGACCTTTGGTCCAAATTAGGTCACCAGCTTTTAGGTCTGCTTGGAATTCAACTGAGTTGGACAAGATTGTGTTCATCCATAAGCACTAACGTGGGTCCAGTGGTTTCATCACTTATTTGGTATTTCTTAACAATTCCCAACAATTTTAGTGTTATTCACCAATCATTGCAGATGGGGAAAACAAACAAATAAAGACACATTGGGGTGAAGACACATGCCCAGGTGACACACCTGGTTAGTTCCAGAGTCTGCTTCCAGCCCTAACCAGCCAATGCTCAGTCCTATCATTTTTAAAGAAAACACTGTGATTCTATGCTTTTACAGCACCTACTCTTCTAACATCATTTCATAGCTATTTAGTCTAACTCTTTTTACCTCTTGCTTTTATGTGCTGATATTTTACTATTCTGATAAGAACCCTAGACTGATAATGAGAGGATGGGGACAACAAAACACTGGGGAGAAAAAGGCCAGCCTATTTGCCAGTAATCACACACTTTTCTTCTAGAGAACATGCAAGAGAGCAGAGGCAGTGATCCAAAACAATGCCAATACTCACTGAATGGAATTGCTAAGAGGTTTCAATGGTCCCTCCCAAGGAGGACAGGTCTGGTAATTGCAAATGAGTTTAATCTGTTTCACATCTGAATTATCCGGGGTTTAGTATCCAAATTGGCTTGCTTCTCAAGTTTGTCAGGTCGGTCTCCTGCACACTCTCCTTTGTCAAGGGAGAAGGAGGTCTGATGAGGAGCCGAGTATGGCTTGGAGCCAGGCTCATCAAGCCAATATATATTGCACACCCATCCACATAGCTCAAATATGATCTTTCTCAGCAAATCCCCTGCTACCTCATCTCTACTATTGCAGAAGTAATTGTTCCTTCCTGTGTATTCTTACTGCATATTCCAACATTATAACATTAACTAGATCACTCACAGAGTAATGTTAAGAGTGCACACACTTCCTGGGTTTGATCCAGGTCAGCCATTAAAAGCTGTATGGCCTTGGGTAGGTCATATAGTCTCTATGTCTCAACTCCATCATTTATAAAATGGATTTTAATTCTAGTGTGAATTAAATGAGTTAACTCATGCAAGGAACATGCAAGAGCTCCTAGGACCTAGGAATTGTTATTTAAATCTTAGTCATTATTATTAGTTTCTTAAAACACTACCTGTTCCATGAAACTGTAGGCAGTAGTCATTCCTTAATTATTTAATAATTTTCCATAGCAGGGGGTGCCTGGGTGGCTCAGTTGGTTAAGCGACTGCCTTCGGCTCAGGTCATGATCCTGGAGACCCAGGGTCGAGCCCCACATCAAGCTCCCTTCTCGGCAGGAAGCCTGCTTCTCCCTCTCTCACTCCCCCTGCTTGTGTTCCCTGTTTCGCTGTGTTTCTCTTTGTCAAATAAATAAAATCTTTAAAAAATAATAATAATAATTTTCCATAGCACCATCTGAAATGGAGAAGATGTTCAGTTTCTACTGGCTGGAAAAGGAGAATGAATGACTCTCAGGTTAACAGTGGCTAAAGCAGTGTCTGAGGATTAGTGAATGGGGGGGAGTGAGGGGGGTGATGACCAGATGAATATAAAGTCTGTGGAATGGGAGCCAATGGCTTTCCGTACATTTTTTAATTGTGTCACCTCCATCACCAAGGCATCTACCCACCTTTCGGATGGGTTCCATTAAGTCTTCCAACTGCCTTTGTCTAGATAGCATGCAGCTGGGGTACACTGAGTCAGAGGACTCTGGTGTTGGATTTGGACACTGGAGACAGGGAAGTCTACAGCTATCAAAGAAGCATCTTAAAGAAAACTCTTAAAGTGATCCTTGAAGAATAGACAAGTGTTAGAGACCACAGCAGTAATAGGGTCCATGGTCAAAGGAACGAGGCTGATACAAAAGCAAAAGTCAAGCAAAGCTTTATTTCATGCCAAGCATTGAGAATGGTACTGGCCCAGGCCAGGGTCGCTTCCCAAGGGAGAGCAGCCCCACCTATTCTTACAGGCTACCTTTTATAGGGGAAAACCACACCCCAAGCTGACCTGACTCACATAGCTTGCCTGAGTTAGTTCTTTCACTCTGCTGTGATGATGAATACATTTAATCCCCACAGAGTGGTTTACCAGGGGATCTCCACTGGTCAGGGTCCCGGAGGTTAAGGGAATTAACTGACTGGGCGTTCCCACCTGGTCTTATATACCGGGAACTGGCTGCCCATTCCTAATTTTCCTCTCCATACCTCCCGGGACGGTAGGTTAAGGGGTTTAACTGATTGGACGTCTCCCCCAACTTGGCTCGCCTTTGTTTCCCAAGGGCCCTTTGCCTATAACACCGGGAGCTGTTTTTCTGGGTAAACAAGATGGCGGCGGGGAGGACTTCTAAACAGGTCCTTACAGCCGGAGGGAGGGTCTGCCCGAAGGGGCGGCTTCCCTGTTCTTTCCCTTGGTGCAGTGTGGCAAAACAAGCACAGACACAAGAAGCAAACCCTGAAGGCACAGCCTTCACGCTCAGGGGAAAGACCATTACACCAATTACATCAGAACTCAGAAGAAATTTATTCCACGGGGCTCTTTAAAAATGAGAAAGACTTTAAAAACTTTGGACAGTGTGAAGCTGCAGATTCAGGGACAAGGAAGGGATGAGTACTCTCAAAAGCCCAGTGAGCCGCAGGGGCAGGGCTTGACTGAGTTTGGCAAGCCAAGACTCTCCGGCCACTGGGAGGGGGGCTTCGGGTGCCAGCTAGAGGCCTCTCCTGAGCTCACGACAGTTGGGTCCTCGTGCTTTAAACCAGCAGATGACCCCAGGGTCATCTTTCTCACAGCTTCAGTGCCACAGTCTTGTGATAGGGAAGCCACTGTCCTCCCGCCGCTGGGGAATGGACTGCTTGTGGCCTCTCTAGGCCTTATGGAGACCGGGGGCCACATGGCTGCCATGGGTCCGGTGGGCTGTGGTTCAGTCCGCTGTGTGAGTATTCCAGCTGCGACCAAATCACAGATATGTTTTTCTCTGAGTGTGTTCCCCCTTAATTTTTAAATGTATACGTATTTCAAGGGAAATTAAATCCATGGGTTTCTAGTTCATTTACTCTTAAATCATTAAAATGCAGTTTAAGAACATTAGGCATCCAAGGAGCTCTGTGAGCCATTCTAATAAGCATTTGAAAGACTCTTTTCCACTCAGCAACAGTTTCCTCTGGAGCAAATGGATATGGAGTTTCACAGGATGAAAGTTTGCTTTGGAATTCTGAATCGGTGTTTTACATAAGGCAAGGGGCCCTAAACTGGGTTGAACACACGTTCCTCTCAGCACAGGGAGGGCATAAAAATAATTCCTCTACCAACTGATGAGTCTAAGAGAGAGTCCTTTATTTACCCTCTGGAATTCTTAAGGAATAACCTAACATGAGGCAACATTTACAGAGCATAGACTCCAGGCAGCCCTGGGAGGTACCTTAATGTCCCTCACCTGCACAACACTGCAAGGAAAAAAATGCCCCATTATTTGGATGAAATGGAGAGAAATGGATTCCGTTACCTGAGATCTCAAGGCGGTGGCACTGGGTCCACCTTCCCACAACCACTTCCACACTATGTCCAGAAATTTGACACATAATCCATTCAATATGTATTCATTCATTTGAGACTATTTGTTAACAGGCCTCAGTTTCAGACTCTAAATTAATCCTTACAATAACCCTGTGACATACACATGGTTTCCATTTCACAAAGGAGGAAGGGGGCTTGAGATTTGGGAAACAGGCTTCAGAGGGGAAGCTTGCCCAGAGCAACCTGTCCAACCGGAAACTCCTTCGTCACTCTGTCTCATTGCCCTTTTCACATGGGTGAGACTCGAGAGGCCTGGGCCACTCAGTCATTTAAGCATCTGCTTCTGGCTCTGACCCGAATGCTGGGACCAGCCCCACATCAGCTCCCTGCTCAGTGGGGAGCCTGCTTTTCCCTCTCCTTCCTGCTCACGCTCTCTCACACTCTCTTAAATTAAGTAATTAATTAATTAAAAATCTTAAGAAAGACCCACAAAAGACAGATGTGCCCCTGGCAAAGGGTCTCCTGGGGTTACTGTACTATGGCTGCTCTGATTTGGGCAACTTCTTAGAATCAAGTAGGGGCAAAGCCACTGAAGAAAGGGGACCCGGCTTCAAAGCCCTGACCTTCTTGCAACTAGCAGAATGGGTGCTGTGCTTTAGGTCGACCTGTTGGGGCTCAGACATCGATCACTTACTCATACGAGGGGAAAAGCAGCATTATTGGGTTCAGGGAGGATTTATTCATATCACACAGACGCTAAGCTGAAAGCCATACGGTAGGTTTTTAATTGAAAGTCTGCTGGGGGTTGCTGCAATAGCAAAAGCAAAATGAAACCTGGGAGGGTGTAATGGCGCCTACTCGTTTGGACTAGAGTTGGCATTCATCTGATACCATTGCAGCGGGGTTGAGAGAAAAGGGGACATCTCCGTACTAGTAAGGATAAAAAACATGGGTGGAGGAGCTCTCTGAAACCTGAGTCTCTCCTTCAACACCCAGACCTAAATGTTTGGGGAGAAACGTAGCCACTAGAGGGTACTGTCCAAACAGCCAGAGGGATGGAGAGGCTAGCCCTACGTATGGAAATCCACAGAAGAAATTCATTCAAGAGGGATTGCTCTGCTCTGTGACCTTCAAACAAACTATTATTCCAGAATCACACCTGCCTTGTGAGCCTTTGCCTTCCTCATGGGACCGAAAAGAGAACTTTCGCTTTTGAGCACTCCATCATATCTGCTAGCTTGTGCTCCAGAAACGGCAGTTTTTGGGGTTTATTACATTTTCTATCTACCCAACTTTTAACCTACTGTCATCACAGTACAAAGTTAGCCTTAATCATGACTTAATGGTCCCAGAATATTTTATAGACAAGTCTTCCAGGAACATATGCGGAATACCTTCTGATACGTTGACTGTTATAAAACGATGGCTCCAAATTTAAAAAAAAAAAAAAAAGTAGCTTTTTAGGTGGCTTACCATCTAAAATAGCCAGGGTATCAAGACACGTAAAATAAATGAAACACAAGAAACATGGCAGAACCAGCATACAAATAGTTAGTATTACTGCATCAAGATCATCTCACACTTGGAGAACAATTTCTGAAAAGTTTTCACCTATGTAGCTCATGTGACCACTTAATCTCTATCAAGATCTCATGATTTAAGAGATCCTTTATCATTAACACACCCATTTCATAGAACTGTAAACAGAGGCTCAAGGGAGTAAGTTGATAATGGTAGTTACTCTCTGGATGCAACCCTAGCTTTCTTTTTCTGAATCAAAATGTTTCTACTTCTGTAAGTTGCTTTGGTTTTCAGTATACATATCAGTGAAGTAGATTAATTCCTGATTTTCAGTAAGGACATGTGCATTAAGCAAATTAAGTCCAGGGCACGTTTGGAAAGATATGCCAGCCTCTGGGGTATCTTTCCAGCTGCCCTGACCACAGCTTTTCCTCTTTCTTCTGTTTGGGCTCTTGGCTATAAAATGTCCCACGTGTGAATACTGTTCAAATGAATGTCACAGCTGTTTATTTACCATCAAATCCACTTTGGTATGGCTCATAGCAGGTGAGTTCCTAAATAAGCCAGCAGTTGCAGACCCCAGATTCCCCGACTCTTGGAACCCCACCAGCACTGATGAATGAGGAGTGCCTTCCAGCCAAGTCAAGATGCACTAAGACAGGGGCTTTCTCTCTCTCTCTCTCTCTCTCTCTCTCTCTCTCTCTCTCTCTCTTTTTAAAGGAAACATGAACTAGAGCTGCTATACTTTAGCAGTGTTCCACTTTGTCTTTGTATCAATAAACTCTCAGAAAAACAAGTAAGTGAAGGGCAAAGTCAATGACCCACTGATCACCCTGAGAATGCTTCATTATGGGACGTGGGCTGCCTGACCCTGTAACCCTCAGGTTCTCTGGGCTAGCTCCTGGTATGATTGCTCTTATCTCCTGCAGGGCCATCTGCTCCTCTCTCAGACCTCTCTACAGTAAGAGTTCTCCGCTCTTCTTTTTCTTATCCCTTCAGCTGAGATGGTTTGCATGCACTTTCCCTCCGCATCTCCTGCCGAGATCTAGGTAGAATGCACAGGGAAAGGAACTGAAGTTCAAAGTGGAAGAGAAAAAAAAAGGCTGATAAGATGTGGATGCAAAACAATTTACAAAAAGTTCAATCTTCGGACACATAGGATATGCACGTAGTACCTATGCAAAAAAACCCAGAGACTCCCCTGTCCAGGGTTAATAATAGTCACACTTGTCTATTTGTTATTTCCCCTGAGGGGGCTAGAAAAAAGTGTCACTGGAGGGCCAGGCCCTGTGCTGGGTTTTGAGAATATTTTCAAGTTTTGGTTGTCCTATTTTTCAGTTTTTTTGGCTTTTGTGTTAAAACGGTATTTACGTATATACTGACGTTGCTGTGTACGTGTTGAAATCCCGCAGTAAACATAGACTTCGACTTATCGAGGGTAGAGGGTACATTCACAAGAATTAAGCTGCAATGCTCCATACGTATCAGGCCTCTTAACTGGATACCACTTAGATGAAATGCTATTCCTACTAGATGGCAAACTCTCAAGATCAGGTAAGCAGAGAGCTTTTGTTATTTTTGTTTTTAAGTAGGCTCCACACCCCAGCACAGGGCTTGAACTCACAACCCTGAGAGCAAGCCCAGAGTTGAAATCAAGAGTTAGGTGCTTAACCAACTGAGAGACCCATGTACCCGCCTCCGTTATTTTTCCATAAGGAAGTGCTAACTGCCCACTACCACTATGCCCACTGCCCACACCCCTGTACACAGCAGCACTCAGTTCCCCGCTACTCTCTGCTTGCTAGGGCTTCATCTCCTGGGACCTAGCTCCACATCCCCTCTCAACCATCTCAGTGGCCATTTCAGTTAGAAAAACCTCTCTGTCCTCCAAATTCCAATGACAGGCATGCCATTCGAGGACTCTTCCACCAAATGCTTACACTTCTATTTTTAAACAAATTATTTAATTTTTTTCTTTGTATTTGATGGCTTGCCTCCGCAATTGGCCAGGATTTCTGCCTCTGACTTCCTCTCTGTCCCAGGCCATGGAGACCACAGGAAAACACAGTGAACGCTGTGCCCTAGCTTGTCTGAATTTCCTCCCGTGGATTTCCATTAAATTAAAAAAAAAAGTCAAATAAAAAAAAGAATGAAGGGGAATGTAAGACAGGGGCTATGATATTTCCATTCAGCCCATTGCCGGCTCCTCATTGGGCCTGCGGCCTAATCTCTGTTAGGCTTGATGTACCTGGACGAGGGCTATTTCCAGAGCGGTCCCCATGCCCTCCAGGACGGGGCCGACTGCTTGCCTAGTGAGTGGAGCCAAGTGGCACTGCAGCGCTCCGTATGCTCATTGGCTCTGTCTCCTTCCAGTACCTCATTCGACTTCTCCAGACCCCTTCCAGAAGTGAGTGTAACATCTACTTGCCATGGCCTCAGCGCCACTGCCAAGATGGAGATAAATCCAATCGAGGCCTCTGGGGCTTGGACGGTCCTAGACCAATCCTAGGAGGGATGCTTTCCTGACCAGGCTGTGGGGCCATGGAGATACTGTAGCAGAACAAGAAACTGGACGCTGGCAATCAGGAAAGAACATCAACAGGTGCAATATAAAGGAAAGCTGCCCACCAAAGTGGTCGACCAAGGCAGCCTGGGCCCCGAGCAAGGATCCAAATAGGATAGACACAGGTAAGAGGCAGTCTCAGGGCCTGAGGACGGGCGACTCAGGGCTACTGTGGTCTGCAGGCCGGTCCGTGTCAGAAATAGTTCGTTCGGGCACAGCACTTGGGCTGAGCATTAATGTCCAGCACACAGCAAGTGCTTAATTATTATTAAATTCTGTTTCTTCTCATCTTACCCAAGGGCCACCGAGGCTTTAGGAATGGCTGCTCACTATGAATTAACTCACTTGGCTCCATTCGATGAGGGAGCAGAAGGCTAGCTGAGGACAAAGCAGAAGCTGACACCCCACAACTGCCCTCCCCACAAGAGAGGATACGTGTGGCATTCCTTAGGTACTCTTAGCTGCCTTAAAACTAATAGTTTTAAAAGGAAAAACAAATAATTAACTTTTATTATTTTTTTAAGATTTTATTTGTTTATTTGGCAGAGAGAAACACAGCCAGAGAGGGAACACAAGTAGGGGGAGTGAGAGAGGGAGAAGCAGGCTTCCCGCCGAGCAGGGAGCCCGATGTGGGACTCGATCCCGGGTCTCCGGGATCATGACCTGAGCCGAAGGCAGATGCTTGAGGACTGAGCCTCCCAGGAACCACCAAATATTAACTTAGAGATCACAATCCTGCAGGACAGAAGTCTCCCTCAGTTTACAAATGTCTTAGCAATCTGTTAAAAGAAAGCATTTCTATCAGTGACCTAGCTTCCAAAAAGGAAATGTAGATACAACTAAATGTCATTATAACTTACAGCCCATTGACAGATACTTGAAGTGGGCAGATTCTCCAGGAAGCTCCCAATTATTCTAATGCCTTGCTAGAAGGGAAAACAGCCTTACCTTGACTACAGCAAGTCCTGCTGTATCCTCTGAGTCTTCTGTGATATGTGAAAATCCCTTTTTCCTTACCTTCCCCAAACCCATATTGTATAATCAATTGCTTCTCACAATCCTGATGCAGCAGCTCCTTCTGTCCACAGTTCCTATCCTGTGCTTTAGTAAAATCACCATTCTGGGGGCGCCTGGGTGGCTCAGTCCTTAAGCGTCTGCCTTTGGCTCAGGTCACGATCCCGGAGTCCTGGGGATCCAGCCCCGCATCGGGCTCCCTGCTCGGCGGGAAGCCTGCTTCTCCTTCTCTCGCTCCCCCTGCTTGTGTTCCCTCTCTAGCTGTGTTTCTCTCTGTAAAATAAATAAAATCTTTAAAAACACAGACAAACAAACAAACAAACAAAATCCGCCATTTTGCACCACAGATGTCTCAAGAATTCTGTCTTGGTCGTTGCCTCTGGACCTCACCCCACGGAACCTCGCCTGTATTCCAAAACCCCATCACTTTTACTGGAATTGGCTGGGTAGGTTCAATTCTGTCTATCATATAATGAGAGATCTGAGGATAATGTAAGGTCAGTGGCTACACATTTCACATTAAAGTTTCTTAGAAGTTCTTTGGTGAGTATGATTTTAAATTCTCGAAGTAAATAGAACATAATAGAGCCCATAATCCCTTCTGCCAGGTTTGTTTAAAAGATAAAATGTCAGTAAGCCAAGGTGTGCTTTCCTCGAGCTTTCACTCAGCCAAGAGGGGCTTTCGATAGCCAGTTCTTTCTCCACAGCCTGTGTTCTCTCTGTCTTTGATTCTCTATCCCTAGGGCAAGGCTGAAACCACGAGGACCAAAGGATAGCCAGGGAAAAACTTACTGATGATAAACTGGGATACCCTGGGACATTGAGGGCTGGAATGCTGGATGGGTCAGAGTGGGGACACAGTCTTGAGCTTATTTTTTCTTTTTAAGATTTTACTTATTTATCTGACAGAGAGATCACAAGTAGGCAGAGAGGCAGGCAGAGAGAGCAGAGAGCCCGATGCAGGCCTCAATTCCAGGACCCTGAGATCATGACCTGAGCTGAAGGCAGAGGCTTAACCCACTGAGCCTCCCAGGTGCCCCTTGATCTTATTTTTTGATGGGACAGGAGGACAGGGTGTTTGTGAGAGATTCCACCATGATGGGGGGAAGCTCATTGCATATTCCAAAGGTGACAGAGCCCTGGGAGATTGCAAGAATCTTTGCAAATATTTGTCTTCCTTCTCTGTGAAAGAATGAATTGTTGCTTCTCTGCTGAACTCAGGAGCGGCCACATGACTCGCTTGAGCTAAGGAAATGAGGGCAGAAGTGATATGTCAATTCCCAGCAGAAATTTTAATCCATCATTTCTTCCTCCACTAATGTGAGGCTGGCAACAGATCATCTAGAGGCTACATTGCCAGTCTTGGTCCAGAATGAGCACATGTGGAATTGAGGGACGCGTACTCCTGAGTGAAAAGTACAGAGCTGCTTGTAACGTCGTCTAATGTGTGGGCTCATCGTTATCACACATAGATTAGCTTGTCCTGACTGATGTATACAGTGTGTCGCAGAGACCTCTGGCCTCTCCGGGTTCCATGGTGCAGAGCACTCACGAGAGTAAGGTGCCCTGCCCACAACGTACGTGCTGGTTTTGTTTTCAAATGCCTGGATGTGTGACGAACTTTTAAAATATCCCCTATGGCATCAGTCTCAATCAGGATCTGGATCAGAATTAAAATTAATTCACTTTCAGTTAGCTCAAGGGTGTTTTGCAGGAGAGAAAGAGAGAGGAAAGGCAGGGGAATTCCTGAAGCCTTTCAGGAATGGGGAATAATGCAGGTCCTCTTAACAGATCCATGATGGATGGACTGTGACCCCTCACTGTGCGATGTAAGTGTCACCATTTTGCCTGGTTTCAGTCAATGACAGGAAATGGAGTATTGACTGCACTCTCACTCCCTTGGGTAGGGAAGGCCTGCCTTCTAAACAGGAATGAACAGGCAATGTTGCTTGTGCTGTGTTCCTTAGGATTCCCCCTGCCTTTCTAACTAGGGGCTTCCATACCTCTTGGAGTTTACCTTTGGGAAATAAACCAGAGACACTTAGGATTTGTACCCTTGACACCTTCCTTATAATTCTCATTTATTGATGAGGTTTTTGGTTTTGGTTTTTGGTGTCTCATCTAAGCCTGTCCTTTATATTTTGTTTTGAAATATGAATCGTCTTTGGGTATCAGGGAGAGGCTTCATTTCAGAAATGGAGACACTAGGATGTGAGAAGAGACTTGCCCACCCTTCTGAACTAAGGGTATAGGACACAAGAATCTGATGATCCAATCCCTGCTGCTAAATTCCCACATTCGGCCAAGCATCCTGCTCCTGCTGGAAAATGCTTGTCCCAACCTTCATCTTCCTCTAGAGCCAAGTTCCAAAGGCACATTTCAGACAAAGCTGGAATGTTTGTTTCACCTTTCCCCTATTATTTTTCAATTTCCCGGGGCTCTGCACTTCTGGCTTACCCTTGCTGAGGACCTGAATACAGATCTGCCTCCACCTGGAGGTGTGCCTCCTGGGTCACCAGGGTCCCACGGGGCTGGCAGGATGATTTGTCTTTGGAGATGTGCTTTTTCTCCCTTCTCATTTCCTTGGATCAGCGCACTGGACGAGGCAGTGCCAGGTCTCAGGTTTTTAGAAAGTAAAATTAAATTAGCAAGCTAGGTGGACAAACCAAAATTGGACAATTTAGGCCCCATTTTCCTTGGGTTGTTTAGACAGATTGGTACAATTTTAGTTTGCAGTTTGATCCAAAGGGGGAGTTGATTACCGGCTCTGAAATGAGCTTCCTTCCTTCCTTGCGTGAGCTGGTTGAGAAGGCGCATCTAGCAGCAGCCAAAGGAGGTCTACTAACTGTAAAGGAAGGACTGAAAGAGGAGGGACAGTGTGGGGGCAGGGGCATGGAGAAGGAGGTCAGGAGAAAGTGGGAAGGTTGGAGTGTTGCTTATTGCTGCCCAGCCAAGCCTGCTGGTGATTAAAGTGGTCATAAAAGTCAACTCTGTGAGGCATGCCTGGAAATGAAAAGAGGGTCCAAAGTGGATATAAAACAATCTCCCTTTGCTTAGAAATTGACAGCCGATGTTGTGCCCCTCTGGGAGCTTGTGGGAGGCCACGGGCCCCTCAGCATTCTGGGCTGAGCTCCCGCGGCAGCTGCCGGGTCCTGAAGGACTGCGAGATGCTTCCTTACAAACTCAATAGGGCGAAAGTTCTCTCCACGGCTTTTAATTTATAAGGTCCTGTGATGGTTTTTCATAATTATGACAGCCTGCCTGTGGAGTCTGCGGTACACCGTGCATACTCCGACTTTTTCTTGTCCTTCAGCAAGAGTTGTTTTGCTCATTAGCTTCAGTATTGAGGGAGAAATTGCCGGCTCCCTCGGAAGATTTTGCCATGGGGTGACCTGATAAGCAGAATGCAAATGTGCAAAAGCAGCCAGAGCCCAGCCCCCTTACCTCGTGGCTGTGAGGATGCATTCTTCTAAGCAGTTTGAGGAACTGAGACCTAGGGGTGGGAAGAGAACAAGCTGACGGTGAGGGCTGCTGGAGGGGACCAGGACACCCTGGGCTTCCCGATTGGCTGACTCTGGGATCTGGCAGGAGATGCATGATTTCGGTGCCTGTGTCAGATTTTTTGAGCAAAATATTTATAACAACAACAAACTAAAATTCGCTCTTAGTTTTGGTTTTGTTTTGGAGTGTGTGTGTGTGTGTGTGTGTGTGTGTGTGTGTTCATTAGAAAATAGGTTTTCCACGGTGCCTGGGTGGGTCCTGGGATCTAGACCCACATCGGGCTCTCTGCTCAGCAGGGAGCCTACTTCTTCCTCTCTCTCTGCCTACCTGTGATCTCTGTCAAATAAATAAATAAAATCTTAAAAAAAAAAAAAAGAAAGAAAATAGGTTTTCCTGCTTTGGGGATTAAAATAGCCATTTACCCAAGGGACACTGTTTGGAAAACATCTTTTTTTAAATGAACTTTGGTTTCTCTTCAAATTCTTTGTAGGTAGCCTTCTGGCAAATTATGTCTATATAAATTTTATATACAATATAATATATATTATGTATATACTAGTATATATTAATTTTATAAACAATTCAACAAACTTTTTGTTAGTTCCTATAAAGTGACAGACACTCTACTAAGAGATGATACAGAAATGTGGTTACGTCCTCTCAACCCAGTAGGACAATGAGATGAGTCCACAGAGATGCCTTGAGTACATATGAGAAGTGCTCTCCTAGAGGTAGATCCCACCCAGAGACAGATAGGAACATGGAGGAGGGGCACCTGAGGAGCTTTCCCTTTCTGTGGACAGTAGTGGGGAAGCTTCCTTGTGCAGGCCGAGGAAAAGGCAGCTAGGCAGAGACGGGAGTTCCCATGGAAATACATGTCTTCACATTAGATTCTTCACTCTAGAATCATGAGAAGGATAGCGTGAAGGGTATAGGACAGAAGGGCTGCAAAGAGGGCTCCTGGGTGGCTCCGTGGGTTAAAGCCTCTGCCTTCGGATCAGGTCATGATCTCAGGGTCTTGGGATCGAGGCCCACGTCAGGCTCTCTGCTCAGCAGGGAGCCTGCTTCCTCCTCTCTCTGCCTGCCTCTCTGCCTACTTGTGATCTCTCTGTCAAATAAATATATAAATAAAATATTTTTTAAAAAAACAGAAGGGCTGCAAAGAGAAGAGGATAGGCTTGAGATGGGGATCATATAAAAATGGAATTTTTGTCAATTATGGTAAGGAATTTGGGATTTTATCCTCAAGAACAAAGGGAGACTTTAAAATAATTGAAGCAGGAAAGTAATATGATCAAATTTGCATTTTATAAAGATGGTCTGACAGTCAAGTAAAGGGACTGGCAAAAAATTAACGCTGGTCATGCAGTGTCTAGTTTAGCAGGCATGCTGATAGGTTAAGTAAGAAATGTCCAGGGTCTGATCTTGGACAAAGACCACAGGGTTACAGAAGAGGGAGGTTCAAGAGAGAGATGCAGTAGGTAGAAAGGTCGGGATCTGTTTTTTGTTTTGTTTTTTTGTTTTTTTGGGTTTTTTTGATATGGGTGATGGAAGAGAGATGCAGACAGAGTCCTCAAGATTGTCATTCTAGAAACTGGGAAGATGAAGAGTCATGTTCAAAATGGGCACTGGAGTAGGAGGAATGAGCTGGGAGCAGGCACGAGGGAAGACAGAGGTTTAAGTTTGGGTCTCTAGAGACGAATAGCAGGCAGTTGAATAAATTTGCGTTCAGAAAAGTATTGTGGCCTGGATATAGATATGGATAGAGACATATAAATGTATTGATTATACATGGTAGTCTGATGTAATATAGGAATACCCAGGGTGGAGTGGGGGACGAATAGTGCAGATCACATCCTGCAGGTAAAGAGCACTAGGGAGCACTCCCATCCAAGAAATTGCAGAAGTCCCAGAAAGATGGAGGGAGGATTCGGGCCAAGAAATTAGAAATTTTAGGAGATGATTTCATGGAACCCAAGTTAGGGAAGTGTTTCAAGGATGGAATGGTCAAAATGATCACTAACAGGAAGACAAGCTGTAAAAATGTATCTTTTAAACTTTGTAACGTGGGGCTCCTTGGAGGTTAATAAATGTGTAAGTATAGAAACAAATTGACAGTGGGATAGAATGGAGGATGAAAGGTAGTAAGAAAATATAACACTGAATGTAGACCACTCTTGTGGCATTTCCCTGCTGAGGGAAGGAGCAGAGGGTGAAGACAATCAGAGTCCTCTTGGTCTTTACTGTAAGAGTTAAGGTTTCCTTATTCTCCAATTCTCTACTCTGGCTTTAAGTGGACTTTCTCATAGTGTAAGAAGCAAAGTTGCCTTAAGTGCACATTCACAACATGCCGTCTTTTTTGTGGAAACCCTTAGCAACCTATATAATCAAATAATTGGATAAACAGTAAAATCTGACCTATCTTGCATCACTCTTCTAGAAAGTCACAGGAAAGAGTACTAATGAAACTTCTCTGCAAAGAAAATGGCAATTCGAGAGAATGCAATGTCTACATCTTCCATTTCCAGAAGCCTAAATGCTTTCATTCCCAAGGTTTAGCATTTTACTATTTTTTCTTACTATTCTTCACAGTTACCTGCTATCTTCTTTTTTCTTTTCTTTTCTTTTCTTTTCTTTTCTTTTCTTTTCTTTTCTTTTCTTTTCTTTTCTTTTCTTTTCCTTTCCCTTCCCTTCCCTTCCCTTCCCTTCCCTTCTCTTCTCTTCTCTTCTTCTTTTCTTTTCTTTTCTCCCCCCACTCCCACTCATTGGCCACCTTTCAATCTGAATTCATTCTCAATTTTAACATCCCATCAATCCACTCATTACATTTTCAGTAGTCTTTTCCTCTGATGTGGTGGAGTTGTTTCCCTGATGAGTGGTTTTTCTCTTTAATTTTCAGGCAGCCTTTTAAGATATTTTAATGCTGATAATTAATAATAACAGTAGGTGAAAGACACCTTTTCCCCAGTGAATGAGTTTTCCCAAATATTTGGACAGACAAAAATGAAACTCAATTCTATGTGGAAGAATAGTCATAACTGCATAATCTCTTTTAAAAATAAAACCTCCCAGTGACATGAGAAAATGGAGAAGGGCTAAAGTCACTGAAACACACTTTTACAAAATTTAGAGGGAAAAAAATGATCAGGAGGCATTTATCAGACCACTTATTTTGTCACATTTTTTGCAATCTGCTCATGACAATGTCTTCTTTAAGAAAATAGAAATTAGCTCTCTGGGGGCATGAACATATTTGTGAGGATGGTGACCACGACAGCCACGTTCTTTCTGGTCTGTGTGCTCAGGAGCTGCCTTGAGGAACCTGACAGCTGGGGGTCCTGAAGTGGTTGGGGTTGAGCTCTCTGGATAAGGTGCTTCTAGGCATTATCTTTGTGAAACAAGCATGGTGACTACAGGCCCCAATCATCCTCCTGCCTCCTAAGGCTTGACTCCTTCTCCCTTAGGGGTCCTCTGACTAAAGAGGAGGCACTTTCCATGTTTTCTTCAAGGAGCAGGAGGGAAGTGTCAGCTGGTGAAGATGTGTGAAGAAAACTTACTTGGTGTGTGTGCCTAATTTAAGGCGCTTTAACTTCAAGATCTAGATGCAACCTAGGTATGTGGGGCTGAACATGGATGGGGCAGTCATAGTTTCCTGGACCTTATAAGGGGAAACTAGCATTCTTCTTCTTTTTTCTTCCTATTTTTTAACCTGGACGATGAGAGGAGAAAAATGAAAGCCTAATGAGAATAGTATCTGGGTTGGAAGCTGGCAACGTTTTCATCCTCTTCTGCCCCTCTGCATTCAACCAACTCTTTGGAAAGAAAACCTGAGTTGGGTAGGCTTGGATTCCTTAAATAAATGGGCTGGTGGCAAAAAGTCGGCCTCCTTAGGAAGGAAGAGACCCCTCAAGCCACCAGGCCTGGTGTGGACAGCTTTGCAGTATGCCACCCCTCTCCCCACCAAGAAACACCACCACAGGAGTTTAGAATGTGATCCAAGCACGAAGAGACACTGTTTCCTGACGGGGGCTAAATGCCCTCAGAGCCCCCCTGCCCTCACTTCAGTGTGATTGTCGAGTACTGAGGAACACCTGAGCTGGCCGTTCAGGTAGCTGGGTTCCCATCTCTCTCTCTCTGAGGGATCAGTTCCCTGGGAGAGGTCTTCTTCGGGATTCCAGCTCTGGCATCGTGGGCAGCAGCTGCTGGAGGTGACAACAGCTGCATTTCGCCATCCCCCCTTCACAGAGTGGCTCCAGGTACCTGGCAGCAGGGCTATCTAGCTCTCCTTGTGGCCCCAAGCTCTGAGAACTTCTAGTGCTTTCCCTTCTGGCTGCCGCAGGACGCAGGAGGCTTAGCTCAGTGCTGACTGAAATGCCAAAGTGGAACTCCCTCGGTGAGACCCGCATACCCCCGGCAATGGCCCTCATGGGTGGGCAGCAGGACCCCACCCGGGGAAAGGTCGCTGAGGAACGCCACAGCACTCAGGATACTGCCCCCTCGCCCATCGCTGCCAAGGCTTTTGGGCTGTGAAATGAGTATTTTATTTCCTTATGAAGGGGAAAAGGATTAAATTAGCAAAATGATGATAAAAAAAAAAAGGATAACCTGACTTCAACCCTTTTATTATGCTTCACACAACTAGACAGCAAATTGCGTTCTGGGGCTTCTGCTTAGATGCTTGTAAAGAATCTAACTTTTGCTTTCAAATTAACCTGTCAAATCATATATTTATAAAGGAATGAAGGGAAGAAAATGAGGGGCCTAGGTAGTCCCACGCATCAATTAGAGAGAAATTAATTACAATTTACCTGTATTAGCGCAGGAACACTCGTAGATTACTGAAGAAATGTCTCTGCACCAGGAAAGAAGTCAAAACAGACCACTCTGGGGAGTGGGGGGTCAGGAGGGAAGGGGTTAGCTTGGGTCCAAGCCGCAGTAGAGGGGCTGCGGAGGGTAGAGATGGTTATGGATGCCAGTAATTAGATGCTCTTCCTGGTGTCTGTTGATGCAGAAGCCTCTAAGGAGTGACCTGTTTGGATGAAGCAACCTCTTCAAGAACCAACCTCCCCCGCTCTACACACACACCTTCTCTGAAATTAGAAGTAGGCATTCACATTCAAAATACCACACCACTGCATGAAAAACTAGAGGTCCTCATACTGTTGATGAATAAGAAAGAACCACAGATAGAAAGGCAAACATCCTTCTTCCTTCTCCTTTGGGATGCTGGTAGGTGAGGAATCATTTGGAGTGGCTGCCCAGAAGATCAAGAAGGAAATCAGGAAGGGGGTGTCTGACTCTCCTTTAAGTAGTTCCTCAATTTAGTAGATGGAATTGGAGTCTGGAGAAAGTTTCAGAATGTCAGATAGCTTCATACTCTTGAATGCCAAGGTGGAGGCAGCCCATGAGAAAAGAAGTCAACTAGCTAGCAGATTATACTTTAAATCATTGTCTGTTTCTCATAACTGTGAACAAGGATTACGTTTTGTTCCACAAAAGAATCACTGAAACCTTTTGGAAGGTCAGGAGCTGGAAGGACTCTTTTCCCCAGGGGCCTGGTCAAGATGCCAGGGGACCTCCTCTCCAGGAAACCTCCTCTCCAGGGAACCTCCTCTCCAAGGGGCCTCCTCTCCAGGAGTGCTCAACGGGGAAGGTGGGTGGGCAGGCTCCGTGTCTCTGACATCCTTCTTCCCTACTGGGAACCACAACTGGAATCTGTGTTGGAATGTAGACAATTCTAGATCACAGTCCCCACCTGGGTCTCCCAGCTCTTTGTCTAGAAGGTCTAAGAGCCCCTGTCATGGAATGAATACAGGAACCACAAGGACAGTCTTGGGGTGTGAAGAAAACCTTCTGGCCTGAGGTGCACAAGACCAGGCTCTGGGTCATGAGCAAACCCTTAACCTCCTGAAGATGTTTCCTCATCTAAAAAAAAATTAGGGTAATTAAAACCGCACTCTTCTCATTCATTTGTTTTAAGGAGCTAAATATGTATATGGAAACTTTTCAAAAATATTTACATATTTGGGACACCTGGGTGGCTCAGTTGGTTAAGCGACTGCCTTCAGCTCAGGTCATGATCCTGGAGACCCGGGATCGAGTCTCACATCGGGCTCCCTGCTTCGCAGGAAGCCTGCTTCTCCCTCTCTCACTCCCCCTGCTTGTGTTCCCTCTCTGGCTGTGTTTCTCTCTGTCAAATAAATAAAATCTTAAAATAAAAAAAAAAAGAAAAAAAGAAAGAATGTAAATTAAAAAATATTACATATTTATTTGACCGATATAACTTTTCATAAAGTCTCAGGAGCTCTGCAAATTTAAGGTCTTGTTGTTATAGGCTGTTCTCACTTTAAAAGGTGTGCTTTTTCTAGAGCAAAACACTCTTTCCTTCATCCTCCTCCCCCACCTTCCTTTACTCTAAGGGCTGAATCTGAAAACCACCTTTGCCAATTGCGTGGGAGTCTCTGAGGCCCATTAGATCTTTCTTTTCCTCTTATTTTTTTTCTTTCCCCTCTGGGGTGGATAAATTATTCATGTCTTTGAAATAGTTTTGGAAGCCACTGCCTCTGGAGAAAGCTCCCGTGGCAGAGGACCTTGTGGCTTCCCAATGGAGCTCCCAGCCCTTGTCCGTGGGCACCTCCACCTGGGGCCAGCTCTGCCACATTCAGCACAGCCTGGTTGCTTCTGCAATGCTCTGGGATGCAAACGCTGCTTTTGTTTTCATGACTGGGACCACAGGGGTCCATTCCAGGTTCCTGCAGCTGGGGAAGAAGCAGGGAGAGAAAGGAGAGGAGCCCGCTTTATAAGACGCCTGGGCATCGCAGCAGAGACTTGCCGAAGGGGGTGATCAGGGATCAGATGGCATCTTAAGACAGCCTGGACCCTCTAGGGGGGTTGCTGCTGAGATTGGAAGGGGGGGGTTAGGTGCCAAAATATTACCTGCCTTATCTTTAAAAGAGAAACTGACCGAGCAGCACAAAGCACATCAAGTGATAGAGCTTGGAGAGCATGGATTTTAAAGACGACACACATGGCTTCAAATTCCCTAGACCCTGATATTTACTAATGCTTAGCAGCCATGTTAACTTGGGCAAGTTGCATAACTTCTGTGAGCCTAGGGCTCCCCCTCTGTAACGAAAGATGATGTTGGCACCCCTCGGGTTGTCGGGGGGGCCAGGTGAGATCATCCACACAGAGGGTGAACATTGTCATGACTCATTGTTCATTTCCAGCGTGCTAAGTGATGTATCTGGGAAGCTGCTTTTCCTCATTTGTTAGGTAGTGAGGGAGGTAAAAATACCCAAGACGCATTTCCCAAAGCCATCATTTAAGGATTACATGACACAGCAGAAGGAGAGTGCTCACTGAGTCTGGCCAGAGAGGAAGGGAGGACCAGGGCAGGTGGTGTTAATCCAGGAACACGTTAGCTCCCCTGGCTGGTGCTCCTCTGGGTTCCCCTCACAACGCTGAGTGTCAGTGCTACAGTCTCCTTGACCATTACAGTGCGTCATCCTCTGTGGCTTCTCCCCTCAGGCAAAACTACCCTCACGACCCCCAAGGTGATACTCCTTTGACCTCCCCAGACAAGCCTGGTCTCAACAGTCAGGCTTAGAATCCGAATTGGATGTCTGTTATTCGGACTGCAGGGTCAGGCAGCTGACGGGATGCGTGCTTTCCCCGGCTTCCAAGGTCACCTGTACAGCCACTGAGAAGCAAGCAGGGGCTTCAGTGAGGAAACGGAACCACCCACACCTGCAAGATGCCCTTATAACTATGTGGACAAGGTGTCCACAGTTGATCATTAAACCAAAAACTGGTGTTCAGTTCCTCAATGACAATGGCAAATCTGGAGGGGTGAGTGGTTCACCAGTGGCAGCCGAGGAGATGAAACTCAGGACACTTATATTTTATTTCTATTTTTTGCAACTAAATTAACATTGCCGTCCTTGACGTGGGACGGATAGGAGTTGCCTGGGGCTTCTCCCTCTGCCCTGACTCTAAGAGGTAGGTTGGGAAGAGTAGAAACGGCATTTGTAGGGGAGACTGTATGGGTTTTATTTTGTAATGTCAAATTGCAAGATTTTCTGATATCCACAAATCAGGGTTAGCCCCAAGTCTCCCATAGACCAGCTCTGAATGTTATCATTACGGATTCTTAATTTACGTTGCTCTATTTGCAAGTATCACGGTGCGTAACAAAGTTAGGACGAACAAACCACAAGGCCTAAATAATGGACCTTCAGAGGAGAAGAGAAAAGCCATCAATTTAGATATCTAAACCTCTAAACAGAATTGAGGTGGCTGTCTGGGTATATTGCTTTTCCCAGTTCAGAGAGCAGGTGAGTTGTGGTGCTCGGGGAAGGAGTAGAATAGGGTTGAGGGTGGGTGAGGGATATTTTTTTTTCTTCTCCCTTGCCTCTTTGCCTTATCCCATCTCCTCCCCAGGAAGGCACCGAGGTGCTTGGTGAATCGGGATCTCGGTTGCTGCTCTCTGCAACTGCTCCTTTTCTCCCCAGCTTTGGCCTTTGGCAGCTCCCCTGTGCCAGAACATGTCCATCCTCTGGGGCCAAATCTGAGTCGTCGGTCCTCGTTGAAGCCAATACTTACTGCCTATCTGGCCTTGGACAGATCACTGAAACTCTGCTCCTTGTCGCTGGCATTTGTAGGGCTCTAACAACAGACCTACCTCCCGTTTCCACCTCCGGGGGGGGGGGCAGAATGAGTACTGACTCATCTCCTTGGCAGCACCTCCCCTCTGTCCTATAAGCTTGGAGGCCAAATCTCCCAAAAAGGTAAATGCAGCTTCCAAACTAGTGCCCCAGGGCCACAAAACCCAACAATTGGGTAATCCTCCTTTTGCCTTTTAAGGATGGTTGGAGTGAATTAACTTTCTGTTTACCAATGAGTATGGAAGTGAGGTCTTGAGGTGATAGGTCATCCTCAGGCTTCCTGACCAGCCCCTTCCTTGCCTCCAGCTGAGCTCTGTCGGAATTACTAATCAAAATCACAAGCTCAGTCAAAGATATAGCTTGCAGTGGGCAAATCCCCCTTCATAGCACATGGTCCACAGGCGAAGACCCCATCAGTTGGCTGAGCAGGAGGGGGCATACACATGTACAGTGGATCTCCTGAAGAGTAGATAGAAATGAGATCCCTGGTCCTAAAGGGGTTAATATTTTGCAAAAACTACTTAATTTGTTTCTGAAAGACAGTGGCTTTGGGGATGGACTAAGGTAAATCTGACAAATCTGGGCTCACAGGAGAAATCCACCCCTTTAGCCCTGCTGTCCTCCCCACCTCCCCAACCTCGTCAGAAAGATGACCAGGGATGGGATGCTGCAGACAAGCGGGAGGAAAGCATTTGCTGGGTGACACTGCAGGGCAGGCAGTGAGCTTGGGAATTTTGAGTAGATGTGATCACCATTCCATTTTCACAGATGAAGGAATGGAGGTCGTGAAGGAGCTGAGTATGTATGACTAAGTGATGGAGTGGTGGGCTGTGGACTCCACAAGTACAGGGATTTGGAACAGCCAGGACCTTCTTGCTGTGCTGCCTGTCACTAGGTGGGCACTGATTAAAAGATTAAATAAGACAGAAAACATGGAGAGTTACACTAGGTACTTTACCCTAGCATTTGTTGAACCCCTAGGCCCCTAGGAACGGTCAGGCCTGATCATCTGTATGAATGACTTTTTTTTTAAGATTTTATTTATTTATTTGACAGAGAGAGAGATCACAAGTAGGCAGGAGGCAGGCAGACAGAGAGGAGGAAGCAGGCCCCCCACTGAGCAGAGAGCCTGATGCGGGCCTCCATCCCAGGACCCAGATCATGACCTGAGCTGAAGGCAGAGGCTTAACCCACTGAGCCACCCAGGCGTCCTGTATGTATGATTAAATACTACCTCATTGAATCCCACAAATCCATTCCAGGTGAGCATTATCATCCCTATCTTACAAACCTGCACTTACCTGCTAGTGTTCAAGTAAATGCTGTTTACGGTTGGGATAGCCTTTATCCTGCTCCTATGACGGGTTCTCCATCTTTTGGAGGAGGGACATTCTCATCTACTCTCTACTCAGAAGGTGCCTCCCTTCTCCCAGGAGCTGACTCTGCCCATTGTTGCTTAGCCTAGATTCGGTGCCATCTCAAACTCATCCTCCAACCTATCAAAATCTGATAACTCCTTAAATATCCCATGATCTACTACCACTCAGGTCTTCTGCCACCTGCCTTTCTCCCTTCTGAATGGCCAGCAGGCTTTCTGCTCCCTCTGTGCTTTGTCAGAGGCACTTAAGCCAGGACCTGAATATGGAAAATGGCATAGCAAGTCAGGCATGAGGATTACCGCCTAGAAGCAAAACTAAGAGTCATTAGAAGTACAAGTGGGAAGGGAGCTGAGAGTCCCTGACATTCAGAGACTAGATCCCATGCCCTACTGCTGACTGAGAGAGTTCTAGCCTTCTCTTGTTTGACGGGGCTGTCTTGGAGACGTTTATTTAAGTATGCTCCGTTCATCGAGCTCCCACAGAGGAGAAACATGCTGGGGGAAGCATTGCCTCTTCTCAACACTCAGCAGAGGTCAGGAGGGGAACAGCTGACAAATTGGACTGCTCTTTTTAGAAGTTTAATCTCAAATGTGATTTTTCTTTCCCCCCTTGTCTATACTGAACACTTGCTCTAGCCCTGTCATGTTACTAGGCCTGGGCAGTGAGTCCTCAGGATTTGCAGGGGATGGACAAGGAAGGAGATGGAGCTTCAGCCGTGAAAATCTCTGCACTTTAATTGATCATGGCTTCTCATTCCCAGGGCTCAGAGCATCTTATCTAGAGGTCTGTCCATTCATCATCCTCACGGCTTTATCAAGCAGGCCATTACTGGGCATCATTAGCCCCATTTCTCTGCCATGCAGCCAGAGTCCCAGCAAAGCTGAGTGCTGTATCAGGCGGTACACAGCTGTGAGTGGTCGATCAGAGTAAAACTCTCTGTTCTGAGAATTTTACTTCACTGCCTTCAGTCAGGGATTCATGCTAGCTTTTTAAAACAAGAACACTAAAACAGTCTCAGAGCTGTCATTCTTAGAATTGTATGTGAATATCCTTAAACTTAATAAGATATTCGCCCTAATGTTACATATGTTACATGGTCTTGGGTTTTGTTTTGTTTTGTTTTGAACATATATTGAGGTTTAATGCTGAGACCTCTAACTTCTTGGAGTCTAAGATACTGACATTTGCAATGGTCAGAACATAAGGTGTTGAACTTAGTATTGACTAATCGCCTATTTCAAACCAAGCACTATATAAATCACAAGGAGGTCTATGAGAAGCTGTTGGATCTAGGGAAGGTGTCCCCAGTGGCTAACAGAAATGGGCCACAATGTGTACAGGTGCTGGAGAAGACTGGCCAAATCATCAGGAACAAACATTCTCCAGTGAAGATGGGAGGGAGCCTTCTCCAACAATTTGGAGGGGAAATTCATCAACATGTGTAGATTACTATCATTTAATAGCATTCAAACTTAACAAGGTATTTAGAATGGGGGGAACTCCTTGTTTTTCTTTCTCTAATTCCCTAAAAAATCCATACTAGCTTCTTCAAATATTTGCCATTTCTTAAAACTCCCAAACCCACCTCTGTCCTCCTTTTCCAGCTTAAGACCCCTGCCATTACTCTAAAGGAAAAAAAATTAAACCCATCAGTGTCGACTTACT
>PITA01024868.1:0-25462 GCA_004023965.1 Spilogale gracilis
TAATCTAGGGAGGGAAACGAAACAACAGAGATTTTGAGCACAGAAACAAACTGAGGGACTTGGAGGGAGGGGGGTGGAGGGATGGGAGAGCCTGGTGGTGGGTACTGGGGACACCTAAAGCGGGGAGCACTGGGTGTGGGGAATGGGGAATGAATCTTGAAACACTGGAAAAAAAATTTAGTAACAATAAAAAAATAAATAAATAAATAAATAAATAAACTGCATAGCATACTAGGCAAAAAAAAAAAAAAAAAAAAAAATTAAAAATAGAGCTATCAGATGACCCTGCAATTGCACCACTGGGTATTTACCCCAAATATACAGATGTAGTGAAAAGAAGGGCCATATGTACCCAAATGTTCATAAAAGCAATGGCCACAATCACTGTGGAAAGGGCCAAGCTGCCCTTCAACAGATTAATGGATAAAGAAGATATGGTCCATCTATATTATGCTGAGTGAAATAAGCCAAATGGAGAAAGTCAAGTATCATATGGTTTCACTTACTTGGGGACCATAAGGAGTAACATGGAGAACACTAAGAGAAGGAAAGGAAATGTGAATGGGATAAATCTGAGAGGGAGATGAAGCATGAGGGCTCTGAGAAACAAACTGAGGGTTTTGGAAGGGAGGGGAGTGGTGGTGGGTATTAAGGAGGGCACGTATTGTATGGAGCACTGGGTGTGGTACATAAACAATGAATCTTGGAACACTGAAAAAATAAAATAATTTTAAAAATTAAAAAAAAATTAAAAATACCAAAATCAAAGATCAAGAGACTTGAAAAACAGTAATGGATGATTTTATGCAGAGTGGTATGGTACAATAAGAACTGAAATGTGGAAAAAAAAAATCTTGGGGGTGTCTGCCTTTGGTTCAGGTCATGATTCCAGGGTCCTGGAATCAAGCCCCACATCGGGCTCCATGCTCAGCGGGAAGGCTGCTTCTCCCTCTCTCACTCTCCATGTTTGTGTTCCCTTGCTATCTGTGTTTCTCTCTGTCAAAGAAATAATAAAATATTTTTGAAAAATCCTGTAATAGCAATCAAGTATGCCATAAAATCACTTTATTGTTATCACTGTTTCAGTATTTCACTTTTCTGAAATGGGGAAACTATTATTCTTTCATTTGTGAAACCAGAGACTGGTAGGCTTGGTACCAAGACTCCTCTACAGAGCTGTAAATGATCAGAAAGGCATAACATAGGTTATGGAGATGAAGTCAGTAGAGTTAGGCCACCATAGTATGCAAACACTAGAGAGACCTCGGGAGTATTTATACGTCTCTCTCTGTATGCTGAACCATGTAATAATTGGTCCTCAGAATAACGTGGTGCGATGGATGCAGTAGTTCTCATGGATAAAAACCTGAGAACTCAGACAAGTTTTGTCGTCAATAAGAGAATACCCTAAGCCAAACCTGTATATTCTGATTAGTCCTTCTCCTGCTTATTTTAATCAAAACTCTCCCCGCTCTCTGAACATAATTAATGAACAGGAACTAACAGATGTAATTTCAGATACTTCGAGGTTGTTCTGTCCTTCTCTTTTTAATATTGGGAAATTTATCTACTGTTAAAAAGAAAGCTACACCTTCCATCAAAGCATTGCAAGAGTACATAAGTACTACCCATTGTAACTGAAATCCATTTAAAAATCATGTTATTAGATGGAATTTTTATTATTATTAATGCATTTTCATTTGTTATGCTACTGCACTTATTTCTAACTGGCAGTTTCAACTTAATTAAACATATCAGAGTATGTTAAATGGAAGTAAGATGATTTCTTCAAATGTTGGAATAATTTTAGGTAAGTTATTGATTCAAAAGTTCCATAATTATAATGCCATGGTTGTCATTTAAACGTTGTCACCACTTTTCTGCAGGAATTGATGACAATCTTTTGTTTTGACCTTGGCAACGGTTAGGCTATCTTCTTGGCAGAGTAACAGTCTCAGGAGCTAATGGGGAAATATTCTGAGGGCAGAACACCTGGAAACCAGCCTTCAAATATTTCCCATCAACACTATTGATATTTTACATCTGGTAAATTGTTGCTAGCAGGTCTAATGGGAGCTCAAGAGGCTATTTACTCCTTAAACATTTAAATACTTCCTCTGTACCATAAAAATGGGGAAAAGTGGCCCTGAAAACACTCGTTCCCAGAGAGCATTTTAAGTAATGAATATTCTTGAAGTATAGAGGAGACGTTCACATGCCACTTGAGAAGCACTCCACTATCACCCTTTCTTTCCTTCACTCACATCTTCTGGTATTAAAAGGACTCATGGAGACTTACACTCTCTAAAGTGTATTTACCTTTCAGCATAATTTCAAAAACAACCTACATCCTGACAGTAATTCTAAAAGAAAATGTCAAGTAAGGATTTGGGTCAAGGAAAGTCACTTAAAAATAAAAGAAATATATTTGCCTACTTAGAGCTTTAAGAGGGGAGATGATGATGATCTATCTTGGGTTGTCTCTTATTCAGACATTGTTTTTCAAAATACGGTCATTTGTAGCTACAATAGAAAATATTTCTATTGTGCTTCTCTCAAGTTCAAGTCTTTCAGAGACACCATTGCTCTAATGCTGACAAAGTTCTTGTCTTGGCAAATTTTAAGTCCCTTAGCTAAGGAGATCAACTATAAGTGCTCTTTGGAACTCAGCAAATAATTCCCAGGGAATAACAATCTATACCACTCAGTAAGCGAAATACAAAATCTCTTTATTACTCACTAACATAAACTACCTCAATGTCTTTTCAAATCTATTTTATTAAATGTTTTGACTAACTGTTCTTTCATTTCTATTCTCACTGTCTTGGTTCAACAAGCTCCCTGTTACTCTCAGTCTTAATTCCTTTTCATTCTACTGTGTTCTGAATACTCCCTTCTTTATCAAGCATATACTACAAATATTAAAATGGTTCCTGAACTATAAACAAGGTATTTGCGGTCTGTCATGTAGTGGTCCCAAAATACCTCTCAGACATCTTTATTTCTATACCTATTGCAGACCCTTATCTCTTGCCATTGAAAAAATTACTTGTGTCATGTCACTTTTCATGCAGCACCTACCATCTCTGCCCAGTGGTGAGCTCCTATCTATGCATCAAGCTCTGCTCAGATATTGCCTCTTCCATGAAGTCCTTCCTCTGTAAGAGAGTCTTTATCCCTCTCTTATTGAATCAAATACATCTAGTCTTGCACTAACAGTTATGTATCATTTTATCTAAGAATTTTGAGGTCAGAAACTGTGTCTTAATTATAGATGTACCTTCCACAACACATAGCCCAAATTTTTGTACATATAACAGACGTGTGTTAGCTAATTAAGCAGTCAGTACTCTTCTTGAGGACACATAGAGATGTCATTTCCCAGATTCACTTGAGCAAGGTATGGCAATGAGCAGAATGTGCCTGGAATTAATATATGCCAATTCCAGGTCAGGATGATAAAGTCCTCCCATATGTGATTTCATAATGTGAGTCTGTGAGACTTGATGTTGGTGGAGTTGCAAGATGGAAAAAAACTGAGCTCTTGAATAAATGAACAGAAATCTACCGAATGCACACTGCACTGGACTGTGCTCTGAGGAGATTCTAAACTTCTAAGACTCTGGGGTTTTATCTATTACATCAACAAATGCAGCCTTACGAGCACAGGTCCACTGACTGGCAAGCCAATTCTTACAATGGAGGATAACAAATAATGCACAGTGTTCTTATTTTTGGATGAATTTGCTGAAATGACCCTACCTTGACTAGAATGGCTATCTCATCTTTTCTCTGGTACTTAGCTTAATCCCATGTTCCTATTTGGATCTAACTAATAATTTCTCCATTTGGACACTATTACTCTCTAAATACTTGCTACATCTGCATGGGATTGGTCTCTAGATCTTCTGGCTAACATTGAATCCATTTGGCTGGACTTCTAAGCCTTTAACCATAGGCCCCATCACTCCCATAACTCAAGGCCAAACAGATGTCTTGGTCTTACACAAAGTTTATTACCAGTCCATTCAGAATGTTTTCATCTGGCTTTGTATTTCATTTGATAACACTTTATATTCTGAATGAGTCTTTATATTCTGCCTTTTCCTAAGAAGAGTTAAAGAAACTCTGTTAATCCTCTCTAATGCCATTCAGCTACTGGTGAGCAGGAATTATGGCAGGTATTTCTCTGTAGATCTCAAAGCACCTGCCAGAGTGGCTGGAAAGAGACTAAGGATGTAATGACTTTGTTCCTGGGTTGCTGATAGGCAACATGTAGCATTCCTCTCCTAAAACAAGTTAAAACATTTTGGCTAATCCTAAAGAAGTTAATCTGGATTGTAGTTATTATTTGAAAAAAAATTAAAAAGAAATGGAAGATAGTATGATTATAAGCAATAGTCACACTTTCCACAAAATGAACTGAAATGATCAAAGAGCTTGAGAAAAGGAACCATGTCTTAGTTATCTTTGCAATCCTTTGTCTAGCAAGTTAGGAAAACATTAGGTACTCCAAATTCTCATTGAATGCAAAATTTTCCCTGTTTAAAAAAATTGAATCCCTTGGCTTTAAAAGCATTAAAAAAAGTCAATTCCTAAAAGTTTCCTAAGAATTTAATATCATTTTGAGGTCACATGATTCACTAATAATCTTTTTAAAATAAGAATTTCAAGGAGGACACATTCTGGTTCTTCTTCTTTTTTTTTTTTTTTTTAATGCTGTGTTAATGGGATTTTTGAGCACAGATTTCACTTTACCTTGCTTCAATTCCAAGTATTTCAGAAACTTACACAGATAAAATATGAATATAGCATTTCATGGTATGTGTAGGTATCTATATTTTTTATATCTATCAATCTATGTGTATGTATCAAGTATCAATGTTACTTTTCAAAATTTCTGTTTAGAAGTAGCCATTTCTAATAAACCAATGAATAATTAAATTAATTTGCTAAATGTGTAACAGTGATTAAAGGGTTAATAACAGTATGTATTAATCATTTTTCTACCCACAGGAGAAAAGAATTCTAAATGTTCATTAAAGTCTTCTAAACCTAGATGATTTAGGTCCTGTTCTTGTGATATTTTCCCCAATGCAGTTTCTACTGTGTAAATAGGACAAATGCATATTGATTGCAATTGCTACATTGTGTTGTGATATCCTCCCATCAGGAACATATGAAATCTGATCTTACTAATTTACATCGAACTGACATGAAAATATTGATTGAGTAGGTGAGAACATAAGAAAGCCAATTCTGAATGTATATAAGATATCAAAATTTAGCATAGAAGATACTGATGTCAAAGAATAACATATTTAGTTTTGAGATTTAAATGTTTACCACTTCTTTGTTGAGGGAGATATTCTACAAAAACAGGGGTAAAATTTCAACTGAAAGGAGAAGCATGTCAGCAATTGAGTATAGTGTAGGAGAAACTTAAAGCAAAAAGAAATGATAATACAAGTAGAGTGACGAAGACAAGATTGTACAGAGAGACCTGAAGGCAAATGGGAATTTCACTTTAGTGAAATGTGAATGCAGAAATTGACTATATTGGTCAGAGAAGCCAGACAAAAGAAGTTAACACAACCAAAAGGCCAGAAGAAAATCATAAAGAGACTTTAGTGCCTTTAGAGGAAAGACAGACTAGTAAATGAAAAATATTCCATAGAAAAATAAATACTAGAAAGAATGGACTTCCTTGGAAACAAACTTTGAAACAAACTTTGAAAGGTCTAAACTAGATCTATCTTGGAGTAATCTGAGAACCAGAAAATTAACAGAAATGATGAATAGTTTTATCGAAAGATAAAAACTCAAAGTTTCATCAGTGTCACATATTACTTTCAAGAGGCAAAAAAAATCCCAATAGCTCTGGCAATGGCTTCTCTATATCTGGTGTCATTCTTGATAAAAGGTGGGGGTAAATATGGGTATATGCAAATATCCGGATATAAAGGACAAAAAAGGGGGAAAAAAAACAGAATCCAATTATCAAGAAATACACCAAGAAGGGCTGACTGCTTTATGCAGTAGCATCTATGGAAGAATGAAATATAAAAGATAATGTACATGATGTTAAGCATTTAGTAAATCTAAGCATTTAGTAAAAACCTCCCCCAGAGGTTTCCATTTCCCACATTATTACATGAAATAAATAGTAATTTCCTAGGGACTGGCAGATGTTAAAGAAAAGTCAACCGATAACGCAATAGGGACTCACTTAAGATCTTAATTTCTTAACATTTTTATAACTTGTTCTCATAATTGTGACAGTGATTTTACATCCCTACTCAACAACCTTCACAACAAAAAGAAGAAAGTCAACTAAATTAGGAATTTGGAATTTTTGACTATTCAATAGTAAAAGAAAAGACTTGTCTTGAAAAATATGATCTGAAACACCTTTCTTAGTCACTTTACAAACTTATGCATAATCTAAACCTGGGCATGTGGTTCTCTAGTCAGTTCTCTTCTGAAAGGCTCTTTCTTTTGCTTTGTGGAATAAACATGTTTCATTACCTAAACCACTCTCATTACCATCTTTTTCTTCTCTTCTCTTACCTAGCACAGGTGGACTATTCCACTACCCAGAAAAACGCCAGCTCAGATAAAATTCCAAGACATACTTCTCTCCTAGACTTGTGCTTCTTGTATTTGCTGGAAATTTTCATAACAAGTTCATACCTTCATAATTCTAATCAAGAACCTCATGTAGCCCAGACAGCCTGCACTCTCAGTAGCTTTCCTGACTTCTTACTTAGATAAAAGTGAGGTCATCACAAATGAACTATCTATTCCTATGACCATCATTCCTTTCCTTCCAGCACTAAAACCTGCAACAACCTCATCTCTATAGGATAATCACGTATAGGATGTTCTTTAGGATAATCACCCATGGTCAATTTTCCTCCAAACTCATTAAAAGGTCAACTCTCCTTTAGTTTTGAATCTCTTTCCAATTGTAGCTTTCCTTGTCCTATTCAACTAAAAATCTAGGCCTGCAAATCATTCTCCTCCAAAGAGGGAGATCTCAGTATTTTGTATTTCAAAGGACTTTTTCACTTTTTAACATAATAGATCATTCTTAACTAGTATATCTAAAAATCCTTTTACTTATTTTTTCTTCTTTAGTACTTACTTCTTCATATTGTATCATATATTTATTTGTTAATTTGTTAGCACTTATCTCTTCTTTCTAAAATATAAGCTACTTAGTATTATTTTTTTAACATCTCTATCCTTATCACATAGAATAATGACCAAATACAGCAATATCTCATTAAATGTTAAATACCTAACTAAACTTATGTAACCACTACTTCTTTTTTTAATTTAGAAAGTTTGTGGGGCAACTGTTGAATGCTCTCCCAAAATTCACTCTCCCCTCTTCCTAATCACGTGGTCTCCCAAGAAGAAACTACATTTTCTAGGTTCTCTCATATCCCATTGTAGCTGTATGACTAAATTTAGATGAGAAGAATAGAGCAGAAATATCATATATAATTTCTAGGCCAACTTCAACTTAAAGACAGACTGTTATCCCTGAATTGTGGCTTTTTTCCTCTTCTTGTGAGCTCAGATACCACTGCAATCCCACCATAGCAACAAGGCAGAAGATACCTGGGATCCTGAATGATCTTAAAGAGCAGAAAGACTCCATTAGCATAAACTGGCTTCTAATATGAGACAGATACATTTCTGTTTTATTCAAGGGACTTTAGTGTGAAATTATTTTTCTTATAGCTACTAAGCCTTTAACAGTCTTGGCTTCCATAATTCTCTCTGCCATTTTTCTGAGCATTCTTTCTGTATTTTCTTTTGAACTCCTCTCTTCCTCCATGCACTCTTTAAATATTGATTTTATCAAGTGTTCCTTTCTAGCCAACTACTGTTCTTTATTTTTTCTGAGTTTTATTGAGATGTAATTGACAAATAACACTGTATAAGTTTAAGGTGTATGACATAATAATTTGATATATGTATATGTTGTGAAATGATTACCATAATAAGCTTAGTTAACATCCATCACCTCACACACTATTCTTTTTTATAATGAAAAATTTTAAGTTTTACTCTCTTAGCAACTTTCAAATATAAAATACAACATTGTTAACTATAGTCAACATGCTGTATATTACATCCCCAGAACTTATCCTATATTTGGAAGTTTATAACTTTTGACCACCTCCATCCATTTCCTCTTCCCATCCCATACCTCTGGCAACCACCAATCTGTTCTTTATTTCTACAAATTCAATTACTTTAGATTCCTTACCTAAGTGAGATCATACAGTATTTGTCTTTCTCTGTTTTATTTCACTTAGCATAATGTCATCAAGGTTCATCCATTGTTTCAAATGTCAGGATTCCCTTCTTTTTTAATGACTGAATAATCAACCGCTGTTCTTAATTTAATCTACTGATTCTTGATTTTTTTTCATTAATGACAAGTTGGGGAACACACACACACACACACACACACACACACACACATACATATACTCATACATACGTATTAGATATAAGCATTGGCAGTTTATAGATAACCTGAAACCTAATTTTGGTGGTAAAATTGAGACCACACATATCTCATAACACAATTCCACTTTTGGATATATGCCCTAAGAAATATTCAAAACATATTCACAAGTGGACATATACCATAATGTTCTTTGCAACATTGCTTGAGATGGCAAACACTTAGGAAGAACTTAAATGCCTCTTAAATGTACAGTGCACATGATCTTGGTGCTCTATTTATGTACCCTTGGCACTCACATTGTCCTTACGCACTAGGGTGTTTCAGTGCAAGTACCTGCCACTCCGTGCTTGAAAGTGATTTTGAGCCTCGAATGTGTTTGGGTTGCAAGGTAAGCTGGAATTCTAGAGCTAATGGCTGTAGGAGTAAACCTCAACCAGGGCCAAATAACAGTTTTGTATGCACCCCAACTTCCTTGTCCAAAGTGGCTTTCAGTGTGAGCCATATGGTAAGAAATGTGCAGATCAAATTGGAGAAATGATTAAATACAGAAATACCTAGATATAAAACCAGTATTTCATAAAGTTTAAATGTGTGGGGAGAGAGAAGTATAAGAAAGGTGAAGTTTTATGTCCTGATTCTGTTTTGGGCAATCAGGTAGATGGTAGACTGAGATCAAAAAGGTTTCTGGCAGGGAGATGATGGTTCATATTTGGGCATGTTGTGTATGAACTGCCTATGGTTAATTGGATCCACTGGTTTAAAGTTTGGGGGAGAGAAAAAGGCTGGAAGTTGGTTAAAAATGGCATGTGAAGTCATGGTGATGAATGAGATGCAGAAAGGAGAGAGGATAGTGAGAGAAGAAAAAGGCAGCCCAGGAAGGAGCACTGAAGCTCATGAATATTTAAGGAAGGCACAGAAGATGTTCCTACAAATAGAAATGAAAGAGAAGCTAACATGGTGGAGGGAAGCCAGTGGTAAGAAAGGAAAATAAAATGCTTATTTCATAAATGTTCTCCTCAAGGACATATTGGTAATAGCTTCTTAGAAACACATCTCTTTCTCTGTTTTCAAACTTTAAGACTAATTCCAAGCTGCTGCTGCTTCATCTCCAGCCTCATCTTTCTCATCTTTTAAAACCTTTTGGTTTTTAGAAACTCATTTCCTACCTAGCCAAATACACGCTCTGCTGATACTGTAGGTTTGAATCCTGGTCCCTCAAAACCCTGGTCCATCAAAGTCTATTTTCCACTTCTACTGCCATTTATTCACTATGTAATTGGTAGCATCTGTTTGGGTTTTAGTTACCCCCTCCACCCCATCCCCATCCCCCCACTCCTACCCACCCCACCCCCGCCTCAAATTTGCATATTTGATCTGATTAAGCACAGAACTAACTGGTGTCCATACCTTATCTCATTCAATACTTAGGACAGCCCTACGGATAAGCACTGCTATCTATATTTTTGATGGGGACTTTTAAGGCATTAAAGACTTGGCCCAAGGTATACATCAGTTAGGATTTGAACCCACATTTTCTGGTTCCAGAGGCCCTGACTTGAGAAACTAGTTAAGGTGGCATTGCAAGAATAGGGTTTGAGTTCCCTGCCTTTGCTTCCAACATATAACAAGAATAGATAAAATATTAACTGAGATCATGCAAAAGTTGTATCAAATAAACCAAAAACAAGGTAATATCAGAGATAGAATGGAAATAGAGACAGAACGCTGCAGTGTACCAGCTGGTTTGGGGAATGAATGGCCAACATTTCCCTATTATCTCTGAGGTAACTGGGGAGCGGTACTTGCCCCACAGGGAGTGAAAATCAGTGCCAGGTTTACCGATCAAAACCTGAGAGTAAGGTAACAGGGAGCTGAATAATGGGTTAAACCTCTGGAGCCACAGCTGACACAAAGCTGCTTACTAAGGAGGCCAGAGGAAGCAGCCAGACTCTGGCAATCAGCACCTGGGACAAATTGCTGTTTGACTTCTTGACTTAGGGCTATAATATTCCCATTATCAGAGATTCTGAGTTTGGAGTAGGGAGGTGTAGGGCCAACTCTATGACTATAGGACTGGGTGGGGTTAGCAAAAAGATAGAGAGAATTATTAAAAATCCTCTCACTCAAGTTGAGCCTGAAAACCAAAATTCGAAGACAGGAGAAATCTTTCTCTCTCTCTCTCTTTCTCTCTCTCTCACACACATACATATGAGGGGGTGGGGGGTGGGGGGAAGCAGGCAATAAAGTATTTCCAAATGACACAAAAATAAAAGATCAATTTCAGAATATAAAAATTTCAGAATATAAAAATAAGCATTATTCTAAAAATAGTATCCCTGAAGAGACATAGTGAGAAACAGCATCAATACAATTTACAAGAAAATAAGTAGAGATAGAACAATAAAAGTGCCAATCAGGAAAGAACCAATTAAAATTCCCAGGAAAAAACTATATAGTCAAAAACATTCTAATGGACATAGTCAAAACAAAAATTAGTATATTGGAATTTGGTGAGTAATTCACCAAAAATGTAACAGAGAAAGATATATAAAGTAATGTGAAGGAGAATTTAAGAATATGTATTACATATTGTGAAACTTCTCCATATACCTACCAGGATGTCCCAGAAATAGAGATTAGAATGAAAGGTACAAGAAACAACACCTGAAAAGAAAATTCTGGAGATTCTACAATTAAGAAAGTCGTGAGCTGTAAGATCAAAGTGTCTAGAGAGATGAACAACCACTCTGCTCTCTTCCCTGTAAGAAGAGTAATAAAAACCATACCACTACTCTCTAGGACAGTCTTTGGAGGATCATCATTGGTCAGAGATGATAGAATCTAATCCTATAAATTCTGTTCTATATTTTGATAGAGTAAATCATCTTTCAAACAAACTGATGACTATAATTGAAATGAAAACAGAGCAAGATTACATTCATCTTCACTAAAACAGATGTCTTCTTCTTTAGGAGTATAGAAAATCCCTGAAATTTAGTCACCCTGAGAGTTAAGGAACTAAGTCAAAAGTGTCATAACTATAGCATATGTCCAGGCCACTCAATACCCTCTCTGTGAACTTGTAAGTGCAGAGGCAAACACACACACACACACACACACACACACACACACACACACACACACACCCTCCAATATGCTGTATTAGTACAATGAATTGGCAGTACCTTTTCTATATAAATGAGAGAGGACCATATATTAATTTGTGAATGTATTTCCATTATTTTATATTAATCTAATACATAATCAAACTTCTGTGGAAAGTTAGCCTTATGTAAGGAAACATATACTTTCTTAAAATCATGGTCTTAAAATAATGCTAAGGTTGATTCCAGTTTTTAAAAAGATTCCTTCACTTCAGTAACCTATCAGTAAGTAAATGTGAACAGAAAAGATGGGAGATAGTAGTTTAAGATTAAATGTTAGGAAAACTACATAGTGGATTGTTCTAACTTGTTTTTGTCACAATTATGTACTTCCATTAAAGGGAACCCCATTCTTTTGCAGGCCTGACGCATAGCATAGTAACTTCCTGAGTTGTGGTTAGTCTTTATAACTGAGGAAAATAATGAAGTTCCCTTTAATTTTTGGTCTCTGGATTGGTTTGGAGGAAATCAGTAAGGAGTTAAACATTTTTGTGTGTGTGTGTCTTTTTTTTTTTTTACAAAAATTGATAACAAAAGAAATTTTCAAAAGGTTAATCTCTGCAAAGCCTTCAGAAATCCTCAGCCACACTTAATTTTACTAACTGAGACATATAAAAAGAAAAACCCAAACAATTCACATCTCCTTTCTTGATTATTCATATCAAGACGTAATAAAACACCTTATTTAAAACACTTTGTGTGATTTTGATAAGAACTTAATTTTTAAAACCTGAAAATGTTTATGCCAACAAAAACTTCAACATTTTCTCTCAAAAAAGGTCTTTACTTTCTTGCAGCCACTAATGAAGAGCTTGGAACCGTGTATATGAGGAAAAGAAAGACTGGATGTAACAGGTAACAAACATAATGAACTTGTTTTCTTAGAAAAGGATTTGTCAGTCACATTTTGCATTGTTGAAAGAAGCTTGCATCAAATCATAGGAATAGTTGAAAAGACTATCTTTTTATACACAAACTAGGTATCCTTTACACGTAGTTTTTGTATTAAAATCAAGACTATGATTTGGTTCTGCCAAAGCTGATAGTTTTCCATAAATCTTTGGAAAAGAAGGGCTAAGTAACATTTTAGAATTGCCCCATAAGCAAAAACATGTTCATTCTTCCTTAAAAGCTTTCCTTCCTTTTTGTAAAGTTTTATAGCTTCACAATTACTCTAATATAGGTTTCCATTTATTACTTTACCTTAAAAAAACAGAAGTTATAAATCTCAAAACCTAAAGAGCTTACTTTATTTTATTTTTAAAATGATTATTCAAAAGTTGTATCAGAGATCTGTTCTTTAAAAAACTTAAATAAATGTGAAACACAATAACAGATCTCTGTATTTTCTCAAATCAGCAGTGTGGAAGACACATTTTTCACTTCATTCATTTGGTAATATCTACCACAGTCACCTTGTTAATAAAGCTGCTTTTTAAACAAAGTCAAAAACAGTGATGAGATTTTGGCACTTATTAAAGCTGTACTACTGAACTTGCAGTTTTTGCAGAAGAATCTCTTCCATAACATTTCTAGAATACTCCCTGAAGGCTCTGATTTTTTTCTTTTTTTTTTTTTAAAGAACAAGAAGCACATTTAAAATAGAATTGTAAAAGTATGGCTAAACTAGGAATTAAGTACCATTTACTCTCTGAGGTATTTTTTCCCAGGAAAAGCAAGCCAACTCACTTCCAACATATTTTGCACTGAAATAAAATGTCTCAGTATTGTTTCAAGATAATTAAAATTCAAAAAAAAAAAAAAAAACCTGTGCACAAAGTTTCTGCAGTGAAATGTGAGCAAACAAGACAAAAAGAAACAAAAGAAGTTTGCATGCTGCTTTTCAAAACAAGTTTAAACAGTCCTTGGCCAGGAACAACACACATAAACCATAAGAAGGCAACTGCTGGAGTCAAAACACTTACTTTTTAATATGTAAAGATGCACTTTTTTTCCTATTTTAGGTTAAAAATGAGAGGACACCCCAGTGAGTCTTGCTGGCAGTCAGATAAGGCCCAGACCCTGACCCTTAACTGGGAGGAATTCTCACACAAAGCTCTTTTCATACAGTCTGCGCTATATATTCCTGAGATAAGGCAGCAGAACGGGAAGCCGTGGAAAAGGGACACAAAGTTGGACTAAATGAAATGTTTACATATATTCTGTCACAGCGTTGTTCCTTCATTATCTATTCCACAGATGATTTGCCTAAGACAATATTTATTCAGGTTGAAGAGAAGCATGATCGAAACAAAAGGACAGTTTTAAGAGAAAAGACACAGGAGACAATACAAATACTGTATTTCTCTGTTAGCATTGCCAAGTTTAATGTGAAATCAAGCAGAAACAAGAGCACATCACCTCGGCGCTTAAAAGAAAGGCTCCTGCTATAACTTGCCTCAGAACACAATAGATCTCTTTACTCGACTCACAACACAGAAAGTATATTTTAAATAATATCTTAAATCTGCACTCACCATGCGAAAGCAACAGTTGCGTAGCGTAAAAGTGTGCTATTTTCTGCCCCTGTTCCATTTCTGTTTTGCCTATGGCTGTCCAACACCCAACAGCCCAAAGCTGCCACCCAGAGGCCCCTTCCACGAGTTGGCTTATTTGCCTGTCAGTCTGAGTCCCGGCTTCTGTCTTGGGCAGTTGTGCACTTTGCTGAAGTTCTAATAGAATCTCCATACGCTGCCCACCGCCTCAAGTAGGTAGGTTGTCCTTTCGGTTCAATAAACACTCAAAGCACCTTTCAGGGAACTCTCTGGGATCAGGCTTTAGGTTGTTCACCTTCAAATTAAGGAGTTCTTGGGAAGAAGTGGGTGGAGTAAGCTCACTATCAGGGAATTCAGAGAGGAATCGGAACACTGAGAAACTTCCTTTTTTCCTTCCTTGCTCGCTGAGCTGCCAGTGCCTCTCTCCCAGAACTAAGGAATGTAAGGGGAGGACGCAGAGAGGCCCCGCCGGACAAGCCTTTCTCAATCAATTAGCTTGCAGCCATTACTTGTGACCTCGGGTCACCCAGCATAAGTGTGTGGGGTGTGCCTTCGGGGTCCCAAGGCTACTTATTACAGCTTAGATAACCAAAACGAAGCAGCCACTAAAATCTAGAAGTCTTTTTAATAGAAAATATGCCAAAGATAAGAAGTGGACCAAAGGTGAATTCCAAGTTTCTTTTTGCAAAAACGACGATTTAATACAGTCAAAGGATGTTATTTTTTTCTATTAAGAATCCCATTTTTTTCTATTAAGAAACAATATATTTATTCCAGGTTGGATCAGACAGGATTTAGAACAAAGTAGTGAAGTATTTCTTTTATATTAAATTCCAAGCTGGGAATATAGAAATGACAAAACAGCTAATTTATCATAGTTACCAGAATCAGTTAATCACTGAGTGCCTAGGTTTTGTTTTAGTTTTAAAGATACTGACTTACACCAAATATAAACTCAATTCTCTATGCACAAGGAAATCAAAATCATACCACTTTGGGAGACAAGAGTAGCTATTTTAAATTCTTCAAGATTACATATTATCTTAATGCTATGACTTCTCTCTTCTTATAAATACCTTAATTAGCATTTCATTTGTTCTCTAGTAAGACAAATGCTTCCTCTCTTTAATAAATATCAACAAATGAGAGTTCAAACAACAGAAAATAAGCAAACACTAAAGAGAAAAGCCATCTTTCGCAATTACAGATTTGTGTAAACTTCATACATTAAGTTAGTGTATTTCTCAAAAACACTTCAAAAATAGTAGCGACCATCATTATCAATAAGTTAATGACACTGAAATATTAGGACATTTTATCTCAAATCAAATCCATGCTATTAATTACTACTATTCAATTAAGGAGCACATGCTTTCTAGTGATCCTATTAAATAACTGCCCCCCATGCACAAAATAGCCGTTGCTCAAAGATGGATTTGGCACACCCACATTTTCTCACCCATTGACTTGGTGATACCATGAAGCCTCATCTGGTGCCTCACCATATAGGAATGATGAAATTCCAAATGAATGCTAAGCTTAGTATCTCCATCTCATTAACCTTTATTTGGTCAACTGACTTGTCTCCAAACAGGACACTGTTTGAGTTTAATAAACAAACCAAAAAATCCAAGGATGAATAAGGCAGGTGAAAGAAACAGAATCAGAGAATACTATCTGGGGGATAGGATCATTTCAGAAAACTGTAGGAACAGAGAATGTAGTCATTAGAGTGTTAAAATCAGTTATGGAGGGTGGCTAGTGAGGAAATCAGGGGTTTCCACTCTCTCCAATGTACAATAGGAGTCAATGACAGATTTGGAAATGGAGGCTGACATGGCCTCTAAATAAGGATAAAAAAATAAAATAAGTTAATGCAAAGATTGAATCAATATGTTATACAGCAGAAACTAATATGTTATATGGCAATTTTACCTCTATAAAGAAAGCTGAATATCCTTCACAAACTCTTCCCATATAGTAACAACAACAAAAAAAGTTTAAGGGCGCCTGGGTGGCTCAGTTGTTAAGCGGCTGCCTTCGGCTCAGGTCATGATCCCAGAGACCCGGGATTGAGCCCCACATCGGGCTTCCTGCTCGGCGGGAAGCCTGCTTCTCCCTCTCTCACTCCCCCTGCTTGTGTTCCCTCTCTAGCTGTGTTTCTCTCTGTCAAATAAATAAATAAATAAATAAAATCTTTTAAATAAATAAATAAACAATTTGATAATGATTATAATAATGACTTGACACCTTTTAGTGATTCAGTGGTGCCCGTTTTCTATATTGAAAACAAGTATTATTCAAAAGCGTTTGGAGCTCTATAGCCAACAGATATATAGAATATAAAGAATTCTAATTATTTCTTGAAAGATACCTCATCTTTAGACATTTCTTTGACTCAGTGCCATTCTGTAATTCTATGTTTCATTTTCATCTGTTATAAGGAACAAACTTTGTTTTTTTGTTGCTGTGATTCAAGGCTAACCACTCTAAGAGTCAGTCAGAAGTCAACAATCATACACCTCAAGGACCTGGCCTCTTGCAAGAGAGCTTCAACATGCACAAAACAGAAGACTTGCAGGTAAATGCAGGAAGGTCACCAATAACCTACTTAAAACACAAAACATACACCAGCATTTGAAAGAACTTTGCTGATGCCACTGTAGATCATGTATTCTTTTTTAATGACCAGTTGAGTAAAACAACCACAGACATTTCTGAATTACACACACCTTATGATAATAATCCCCTTTGCCAAACTGTAGTATGTTACATTGAAAAGATCACTATGAGGATGCTACTTGACTTGATGCCCTTTTCATCTTCATTTCATGGGGAATAAGTCCATTACTCTAGATCCTGTGGTGATTCAATCAAACACAGCAGATAACTTTTGCTAAATTCATCTAAAATATTTCAATAGCAGTGCACCAGCAGGCTCAGTTGGTTAAGTGTCTGCTTTTGGCTCAGGTCATGATCCCAGGGTCTTGGGATTGAGTCCCAATTGGGCTGCTTGCTCAACAGGGAGCCTGCTTCTCCCTCTGCCTAATGCCCCCCCTCCTTGTGTGCTTGCTTTCTCTCTCTCTCTCTGGCAAGTAAATAAAATCTTTACAATAAAAAAAAAAAAAGAGTAAGACCAAGAACAATTAAAGAAAAATAAAGTATTGCAATAGTGCACGTAAATTTACCACCAAAACTCTGTCATGTGTTTTTCATGTCTCAATTAATTAAAAAGGCATTCAAAGTGATAGGCTATATTTCTACCCTAAGTTATAAAGTATAGGCTATATTTCTGTTAAAACACCTATAGAGAAAAACACATCCTGTAACAATTCTAAAAACTAATATTAATCAAGGCAACTTCTTTACCATCTTTACCATTATTTATGTATTTATTTATTTTAGATTTTTTAAAAAAATTTATCTATTTGACAGAGAGAAGCACAGCTAGAGAGGGAACACAAGCAGAGGGAGCGTGGGAGGGAGAAGCAAACCCTGCCGAACAGGGAGTCCGATGTAGGGCTCAATCCTGGGATCCGGGGACCATGACCTGAGCTGAAGGCAGAAGCTTAATGACTGAGCCACCCAGGCAGCCCGTAGGCTGATTTATTGTTCAGCAAATAGAAAACAAATATGAAGTGAGAGCCTACATAAAAATACGAGAGAGATAACGGGAAAAGAAGATTATTAAAAGGAGAGTAGTAACTGAATGAATCATCTATTAAAATAAGTGAGAAGAGACATTATTTTATTTTATTTTATTTTATTTTATTTTATTTTATTTTATTTTTATTTTTATTTTTATTTTCATTTTTTAAGTAGGCTCCATACCCAGCATGGAGCCCAACATATGGCTTAAACTCACAGCCCTGAGATCACAACCTGAGCTGAGACCAAGAGTCAGATACTCAACCGACTGCACTACTCAGGTGCCCTGAGAACAGGCATTTGAATTAGAATCCACGAAGACATGACCCCTATATTACAAGAAAGAAGAAATGGCCTAAAATAAAATGGAAATATGTACTTTTACAAAGAAAAGAGAATCATGTGGATAAAGAAAAAAAATGAAGCAAGGATAAGAAATGACACTGAAAAATCATGAGTGATATGGATGACAAACTTAGAAAAATAGGGAGACAAATTGAAGTCTATAGCAACAGTTTGGTGAAGTCAGGGGAAGAAATCTTAAAATATTCTATTCCACACATATTTTGTCCAAGATGTCATAAAACATAAGGAAAATCTGAAAGAATACTATGAAAAGGGAAAATGTCAATAAGAATGTGAAAAATTTCAACAAAATGCATATCAACCCTTGCACATGATTTTGAAGAAACACATTAATGAAAAATATAAAAAGAGACAGATAATTCAAAGAAAAAATGAAAACTAAACAAACACTGAGATTTAGTATAAGTTTTTCCTATTATTTAAAAACATTAAAATTAATATTCAAAGTGGGTTATTCTGTGCTTATCAATGTTTAACTTGGAACAAGCTTTCTGAGGGCACCTGGGTGGCTCAGTCTTTGAGCATCTGTATTAGGCTCAGGTCATGATCCCGGGGTCCTGGGATGGAGACCTGCATTGGGCTCCCTGCTCAGTGGATAGCCTGCTTTTCCCTCTCTCACTCCCCCTGCTTGTGTTCCCTCTCCCGCTGTGTTTCTGTCAAATAAATAAAATCTTTAGGAGAAAAAAAAAAAAAAACACCTTGGAACAAGCTTTCTGGAAAGAAACTAGTTTATAGGTACCAAAATTCTTACTTTTTTCCCTTTTTGTTTATCTGTTTATTGAACAATTATGTATTAATCACTTACTATGTGCCAAGAACTATTTGAGGCACTGTTTTGTTTGATAAAATAGACTGGATTTCTGGTCTCATTTACCATAGATTCTAGGATGTGGAGAGAGATAATAAAATAAACATAATGTATTAGGTACTATTGGATACTAAAATGAAAAATAATGCAGGATAAGGGAATAAGGAGTGATTATGGAGGTGGTGGATATGGCATTATTTTACATAGATGCTCTCGGAAATGTCTCTCTGGTATAATAACATTTGAGCAATAATCTAAAATACAATGTAAGGATCCAACATGATAATTTAGGGAGAAAACACTTCCAAAGAGGCACCTATCCTTGAAAAGGCTTGGAAGTGGGTCATAATTCTCAATAATACTATATCAAGTATGTACTGCATCAAAGACTCTTTTGTAGGAAAGTCAAAACTTTTTAGTAAGAAAGTCTTCAGTGAGACACTACAATACTTTTGTACAAAGCTGTTTATAAGGTTTACAAAATTGAAAATAAGAGTGCATCTACTTTTATGATATGGTATTTTATGTAGCCATTTAAACAAAAAGCAGAATCAGACCTATAAACACAAAGAACAAACTGATAGCTGCTAGGGAGGCTGGGCAAAGTGGGTGAAAGGAGAGGGAGTACAGTTATGAAAAGCATAAGTCATAGGAATAAAAAATATGTAAATAGAAATTAAACTTTTGGGGAACATAGGCTAATGGATAAACTTGTCAAATCACTAAGTCGTACTCCTGAAACTAATATAACATTGTGTGTCAACTCTACTGAAATAAAAAATTAAAAATACATAACATAAAATAATTCTTTTAAACACTTGTGAGATGTGGACATCAGGTAAACAAGGGAGGAGTAAAACAAACTCCAGATAATGTATAATTCAAATTTTATAAAAGTTCTGAATATAGTAAGAGGATCAGGTATCCAAATGTTGATATCAATTGTCTTAGCAGGCAGAATCCTGTATTATTTTACTTCTTTATTTTCTTTCTAAGTTATTTATAATTTAACTGTACTTCTTTTATAAAAGAGCAGTCATCATTAAATAAAAGTAGAGGCAGGCATTACCATCTTCTTAATTCCAGCATTCTCTGGATCATAATTCTTGAAACTCTCACTTTATTTTAACTCTCTAAAATCTAGTCAGTCAGTAGTTGAAATGAGTCTTCTTTTGTAATTAACTGAAAAACTTCCCATTCCCTTCCATTTCACTGCTAACTTGGTCCTTAGAGCTAGAGGAAAAATTTAAAACTACATGTAAAATCATGTTCATGTATGCATACAGCCTTTTTTCCTCCTTTGAGAGCATATGGCAATAGTCATGTCTTTCACTCAATGACAATCGCCCTCCCCCAGCAACTACTACTTTGACCCCTAATTAGATCTTCCCGGACAATCTAAAATAACTCATGTCTGGGACCCTCCCAGCTCTGTGTGTTTCCCAGTGGATTGGGGCAGCAGCAGGAAAGCAAGAAAAAAAAATTACTGTAGTTTAGGATATGTGAAGCAAAATGGGTAAGCAAGTAGGGAGTTGAGTGAGGTTGTTTAAAAAGAAAGGAAAGAGGAAGGAAGGAAAAGAAAAGGAAGGAAAAGGTGGCAGGAAGGGAGGAGGAAGAAAGGAAAAGAAAACACAGAAAACTCTATACAAATGAGTCATTAATGAAAAGTGAAAATTGAGCAAAATATTGGAATATAAAAGCAAAATCTCATCCAGGAACAAGACTCCAGGTTGTTGAAAAGCACCCAGTTCAACAACTTTTGTTGTTTCAACAAATACATAAAGGCAGTCTGGGTGCTGTCATTTAAAGATATTAAAACAAAAATCAACAGAGCAAGGAAGTAAAATATGGAGAATAGAAATGGGAGAGAAAAAAGTAAAACAACAGCAAGGAAATAAAAAGAAAAAAAGAAGTAAAACAACAGAGCAAGGAAGTAAAATATGGAGAATAGAAATGGGAGGGAAAAAAGAGAGAGAGAAAAAGAACAGAGACAGAGAAATCTCGAAAGAGACAGATGGACAGACACAGAGATGAAATGGAACAATCCAAGAAAATAAATGAATGAATAGAATGGGCGCTCCCAAGGAAACTAAGAACAGGGATCCTTGAAGAGGTGATGGGAAATGTATGTTTGTAACTGGCTCTGATGTATGTTTCTATAGTCATATAAGCAGAGACTTTAGAAGAGAATGTAGAAAACAGTCTCACTGGACTAAAGATGATGGTAGACGCAGAGCAGAACACTAGAATGTCGGAAAGTATGAGTCTGGTTCAGACTGAATAAAAAACTTTACAAATTACTCACTCAAAAAAGTCACAAATTGGGACAAATTGGGATGGGTTGTGTGTCCTGCATAGTGAGGGGTAACAACTGGGGCCTGATCTCATGAGAATTCATAGCAGGGGCAAATGTTGAGCTCCCTGGGGGAGGATCTTCTGTGAGGGCAAGGCTAAACTGGGGTTCTTTTATCTGAATTGTCTTTAATCACACACGGGATATTGGGAAGTCCCCATGCACCCTCACGGTCCACGGTTTTCATGTAGTTGAGTCACTACTCTAGCTGTTGGTAGTTAAATCTGCCTGAGCCCCAGAAACACCGTAGAAAGACAGAGTGTAACAAGTTCAGTCAAGGAAAAGAGATCAGAAGCATTAGGCACGTGTGCACCTGGTACAGTAAGGCTCACATAAGGCAGCAGACTTCAGGCAAGAACTAGAGCTAGACTCCATTTGGCACTTAGGGAAGAAAGTCTTGGAGATAAAGCAGGGCTCTCACAATCACACAGTGGAGAACATGCTGCATGCTACAGCTTGAGGAGTGTGAAAAAGCCTCCACCCAAAGTTATCTTTCCCTATAACTCACCTTGTGTCCTCCTCCTCCTCCTTGGAGATTTTGGTGTCCCAGATCCTTAGAGTAGCGAGATGCTAATTCTAATAGAGGTGAAATTGTCTGGAAATTCTTACAAAATGAAATTTGGAAATTCTTACAAAAATGAAATATAGAACGTGAGAAAAATTATATTCACCTCTTTATAACTTAGATTTGGATATTTGGGACTATCCAGGGGTAACAGGTCAGAGGATATTGCTAAGAAAGGCGAGCCTACTAGGATCAAGGGGGCTGAATTCAAGTGAATATTCTATACCATTGGCTCTAAAACTCTTGCTAAACTGCAAAACTCTAATTGGTCATGCTGATGTTAAAATTTAGACTATCAAGTTAGATAATCTGAAAGAGTTAAACCTAGGCAACATAGTACTTTCCTGAACACTTTGAGCCTGTATCTCAGTGATCAAAACTAAACTTCCAATTAGAAGAGCATATGGTGAGTTACTGAATACAAAGGCATAAAAAGTTCTGTGATTCCAGTTCAAAATTTTTTCAATAAAGACTTGTTTTTCAGATCCTAACTGCTATTTAATTATATTGGGGAATTGTTACCATGTTTGTCATTTTTGTCCCCCAATTCTTGGCTAAATTGATTAACTCTAAAACTTTTAAGGAAAGGAAATTGATTTTAACTATGGCATGTACGCAAAAAGTTATGTAAATATCTGAGCTAAAGATCTTTGGGATATATTATACCAATTACACATTACAAAGTTTATCCTTTTCTTCTTCCCTAGAAAAAAGCTCAAGAAGATAGTCAAATGTCGCAAGATACTTGTAAGTGCAGAGGCCTAAGAAGATCTGCAATGAGATGTTTTTTTCTTAACACTTATCAAATAAGAGAATATATTGGTGCACTTGAATTCCAGTGGAAGACATAGTGTCTTGGCTGTTCCTTTTTACTGGCTAAATGTGTGCCGAATTAATAAGTGATGAGCTATACAAATGGATAAAGCAATTTGATAGCATTTTTTAGTAAGTACAAATTTCTCCCAAGAAGTGAAATTGGGATGGTTGTCTTGACAGATAGAAGCTCTGAGGGTATTTTAGAAGGAAGAAAGTGCAGGCACTGGGCAAAAACTATTTCAAGCATAAAGACGGTAGAAATGGGGCACCTGGGTGGCTCAGTGGGTTAAAGCCTCTGCCTTCGGCTCAGGTCATGATCTCAGGGTCCTGGGATCAAGGCCCACATCAGCTCTCTGTTCAGCAGGGAGCCTGCTTCCTCCTCTCTCTCTGCCTGCCTCTCTGCCTACTTGTGATCTGTCTCTGTCAGTGTCAAATAAATAAATAAAATCTTAAAAAAAAAAAGATTGGTAGAAATGTAAAAATGAACACTTAGAGAAAGAAAGGATGAGGAAAATTCACCAGAGGTTTCTACTCACTGCTTTCTTCATTTGTCACATCCCACTAGACTTTCTATATCAACACTGGGATGCCACTTAGAGCTGACCCAACAGCCAATCTGTTTCTCACAGACTTGTCATGTCTTTCAGATTATCTCTGGTGTCTGGAGAGCTTGCTGCTACAATGTTTCCCTGATCCTCTTCTTCACATAATTTGTTCCTTCTCTCTTTAAATAATTAGCTTTTGTGTCATGTCCTCTGCCCATCCCAGATGCAATTTGATTCCTCTCCCCCACATCCAGTTGAACTCTGTGACTGCTATCTTTGTACTTACTATTTTTACTTAATGGTAGAAATTCCATCACTCTGCCAATTTTGTTTTGTAGCCATCTCTTCATTCCATTATCTTATCGTTGTTGCGTTACCTCTGCTTTGACTCAGGTTGCTGTCATCTACTGCTCACCTGGTCTCTTAGTAGAGACTCATAGCTGATCTCCCAGCTTCCCTTCATCAGTGTGGTAATTAAATGTTGCCAGTTTTGTTCCTGATCGACCATTCCAATTTCCTGCTTAAAGCCCATTTCCCCCCTTTTCCAAAATAATAAAAATTCAAACTTATTTCACTTAGCATTAACCTTTGATATCTAGCCATGTCAAGACCTCATTCTCTTTTATAGCTGAATAATATTTCATTGTGTGTATCTTACATATTCCTTTAAAATAGTGTTATATTAGTTTCAAATGTCCAATGCAATGATTCATCAATTCTATACATTACTCAATGCTCGCCATAATAAATGTAGTTCCCATCTGCCACCTAACAATGGTATTACAATCTTATTGACTACATTCCCTATGTTGCACTTTTCACCTTCATGACTTATTTATTTTGCAACTGGAGGTTTGTATCTCTTGATCCCCTTTATCTATTCACCTGTCTCCCCAGTGCCCACCCCTCTTGCAACCATCAGTTTAAGAATCTATTTTTGTCTCCTTTTTTCTTTGTTCATTTGTTTTGTTTCTTAAATTCCACAGATGAGTGAAATAATATAAATTAGTTCAATTAAAAATATATGAATTCCTTAACACAAGCAAAAAACAAAATGTCCATCATACTATAACTCCAAACTTTAGAGTTTCATGACCCTATAATCCTCCACTTTTAATCTATGTTCAAAGTTTATTGAATATCTTGCCATGCCAAAGCAATCTGTGCTCTTTTACATGTGAATGCCTTCCATAGAGGCGGTCTCTTTCCATAAGATGACTTTTCCTTATTTAGTTCTTCATAAAAGTCTAATTCATCCCCTAAGACCTTGTTCAGGTACTTCATAAATCCTCTTGGTCTCTGCCAAGCAGAACTATTCACTATACGTCCGGGAGACCACAGCATTTTGCCCATACATTTTATTTAACACTTAAAGTATTGTATTTTAGTTGTTGATTTTTTTTTAAGATTTTATTTATTTATTTGACAGAGAGAAACACAGCCAGAGAGGGAACATAAGCAGAGGGAGTGAGAGAGGGAGAAGCCATCTCTTCCCACTGAGCAGGAAGCCTGATGTGGGGCTCGATCCCGGGTCTCCAGGATCATGACCTGAGCTGAAGGCAGTCGCTTAACCTAGTTGCTGATTTTTATTTCTGTTTTTGGTTTTATGTTTTGTATTGACCAAATGTTATTTTTTCCTTTCCTATATCAATAGATAGTGAACTCATGGAGGGCAGTAAAATAGCTTTATCGGTCTATGTCCTCAAAGCTCACCGCAATGCCTAACACTAAATAAATAACCAATAATCAATAGATTACGGGAAAAGCAAAGGGAAGAAAGAAAATGGGAAGGAAAAAGAAAATGGGAAGGAAAGGAAGGGAAGTAAGTAATATCTGTTTGACAGGAGATACTATATAATAAAAAAGGGAGAAAAATATATGAAGATATGGCTAAAATTCTGTATCTGGGAAAGCTCGAATACTCCTAATTATGAGACATAAAATTATGAGAAATAAAACTATCCTAAGTCAAAGAGTTAAATGATTCCAGTGTCTCTTTTTAAAAATTATTGCACCAACAACGAAAAAATAGAAAGGGAAATCAGAGAATCGATTCCATTTACTATAGCACCAAAAACCATAAGATACTTAGGAATAAACCTAACCAAAGAAGTCAAGGATCTATACTCGAAGAACTACAGAACACTCATGAAAGAAATTGAAGAAGACACAAAAAGATGGAAGAGCATTCCATGCTCATGGATCGGAAGA
>PITA01024869.1:0-25455 GCA_004023965.1 Spilogale gracilis
TCAGGGTCCTAGAGTTATTCTTTTAGAGTTTCCAAATTGGGCTTTCTTTGCTGTCTTGCATTAGCCTCAGGGCCAGTGTCAACCGAAACTCAACCAAACCAGGATCAGAAAATATCAGAGTCCAGATTCTGCATCTCTGACTCACCAGATCTCTACTCTCATTAGCTTTTGGTACCTGAGTATTCCTTATTCCCTTGACAGCTCATCCATACGCTTTGGAAAACGAGTGTTTTAGGCTTAGTTTTTATTTATTTTCAGTTGAAATATAATTTATTTACAGTAAAATTTACCTCTGTTGATGTGCAATTATGGGTTTTGACAAATACCTACAGTGGAGAATCCACTACAATGAGTATAAAGAGGAGTTCTAGCACCTTCCAGAACTTCCTCATGTTGCTCCTTTGTAGTCAGCCCTGCCCCTGTCTGAGCTGTTCTCTGTCCCTATAGTTTTGTTGCTTCCAGAATGTCCTATAAATGGAATCAGACAAAATGTAGTCTTGAGTCTGATTTCTTTCACTCAGCATAATACACTAGAGATTTATAAGAAAATATTTAAAAATATTTCTTAAAATTTTGTTCATTTTAATTGAAGTACACTTCATATACAATGTTATATTAGTTTAGGGTAGGCTTTAAAATATTTTATCCAAGCTCTTTTATTTAGGTTTGCAGGGAGAGTCTGTGAGGATGGGAAGGTCCAGTGAGAAGGGCCAGGTGAGGTCCACTGTAGACTCTAGAGATTTCTCTTTCACTTAAAAGTCTATTACACTTAACATCTCTAGCATATTTATTGGGTACTAATTGCTTTTCACATCAGTCTTATCTTCCTAACTAGATGGTAAGTTAGTTGAAGTTAGGGATCATGGTTTTTGCCAGCATACTCTCAAAACAATGCTTTACTGAGTCTGTTCTCTGCTTAATATATTTTTTAAGATTTTATATATTTATTTGACCAAGAGAGAGACAGCAAGAGAGGGACTATAAACAGGGGTAGTGGGAGAAGGAGAAGCTGGCTTCCCTCGGAGCAGGAAGCCCAATGTGGGGCTTGATCCCAGGACTCTGGGATCATGACCTCAGCTGAAAGCAGATGCTGTATGACTGAGCCACCCAGACACCTTCTGCTTAATATTTTTCAATTGATATAAATTGCCCACATGGTAAAACTGTGCTAACAAGATGATTAGATTTTACATTTCAGTGTATTTTTTTTTCTAATGCAAAAAATGTAAATGATTATGATCGGCCTAATAAGTAGAAACTATTCAGGGACATGGCAATTTGACAGTTGCCCAGTTTTCCTTCAGTGTTCTTTTTGACTTGAGTTTCAGGTGTGTATCATCAGGGCACAAATCAAATGGCTCTGTGTTGAGTTAAATAGTTGGTAGAGATAGTACACAAAGCCATTATCAGTCCTTTATATATGATAGTAAATGAGTTTATTATATCTTTTCATGAATGAGACTTTTGCTAAAAAGGGTTATGAAGGAACAAGTGGGCATAGGGCTCTGAAAAAGTGTCCCCACCCCATAAATTAGATCTAAAGTATGAACCTGAGGAAACTTTGGGAAAAAGCCATAAAGGGGAGATGAAGAAAGGCATATTTTCCCCACCTCACAATTTTGTTAAACTTGAGTTGGATTTTGGCCAAGACACCTATCTTGTCTTCTGTGTTGTACTCTGCTGCCTCAGTTTACCCATGGAAGGAAGGACAAGGTCTAGAACAGAAACCATGAGCCCAGTTCATCAGCAGAACCAATCTGGAGAGTAGGAAGGAAGCATCTTGGTATTTGCGGGGAAGAGAGCTGTTCAAACGTGCTCTGGGCTGGGCTGAGGAAGTTTAGTCAGTTTGCTCAGGAACTGGTGCTCGGGAGGGAGGCCCTAGCCAGGTGTCGGAAGGCCTAGCCTCTCCCTGTCCTTCCTTCTTGTCTGGCCTTCCCAGTCATCCGCGTCTTGTGCGAAGACAAAGGACCCACCGAACCTCTGTCCCTTCCCTGGTCGTCACCAGCCAGCCAGCTTATCTTCCCTTGCACCAGAGCCTGTGAGTTTGGGTTCTAATCCTAGCTTCGCCGTTTGCTCTGTTGCTGAGCAATACGGAAAAATTAGAAAAACTCTCTGGGTCAGTTTCTTGATCTACAAAAATATGACTAAAAATGGTACTAGGGCATTCTGTCTATGCGATGGAGCTGTGATGATTAAATTAAATGTTTCTAAGCACATGCTTAGAACATACAATATACCTTGCAAATGTTAGCCAAGAGTATTTTATTTCTCTGCAGAGTTATCTATGCCCACATGTCTAGGTACAGCACACCAAGAATTTAACTCTGACTGCAGCTTTCCTCCAGAGGACTAGAGCCTCCTAACTGCCCCCCAGACACGTAGAATATTTCACTTCTAACTCAGTATATAGTCTCCCCCCTTATCTGTGGGGGATACGTTCCAAGACCCCCAGTGAACACCTGAAACCATGGATGGTCCCAAACCCAAATATACCAGGTTTTCTCTGATACGTACGTACCTATAATAAAGTTTAATTTCTAAGCTAACCACGGTAAGAGATTAAGAACAAAAACTATTAATAAAGGAGAACAATTATCACAATGTACTGCAATAAATGTTATGTGAATGTGGTCTCCTGCTCTCTTTCTCAAAAATAGCTTATTGTACTGTACTCACCCTTCCTCTTGTGATGATGTGAGATGAGAAAAGGCCTCCGTGATGAAAAAAAGGAGGGGAATGGCACAGGTGTGATGATGTAGCGTTAGGCTCCTGTTAGCTTTCTAATGGCATAGCGCAGGGAGAATGATCTGCCTCCAGGTCAGGGCTGACCACACATAACTGAAACCAAGAACTAGAACTGCAGGTAAGGGGACTTCTGCACCCCAAATCAAGCTTCTAACGCTTCCCAGCTTCTTTATTTTAGGAGAAACCCCAGAGCTACTTTTTAGTCTAGAGTCTTTAGCCCTGTTGCCCATATCCAATGAGCTTTTTTTGTTGTTGTTGCTTTTCCACTGGCATTCTGCCTTCTTAACCATCTGAGCCACCCAGGACCCTGGTGTTCTGCCTTCCTTTATCCCTGTCCCCACTCCCGGACTCACTGTGCCCAGCAGAGATCATTGCCTAGCCTCCCAACAGACTTATTTTTAGTCCTTCTCTCCTTTTACCTGCTTATCATCTAGCCTAAAATGTTCCCCCGACGACTTTCCTAAATGCTCCCACTTTAGGAGATTTGTATTTCTTTTGAACCGTTACCGTGTTTATTTTCACACATACTCGCCCCCCCCACACACACATGTTAGTGCCTACTATATTCCATTTTACCTTTTAGTTACTTCTTTGAGTGTAGGTGTCGGGCTGTAAACACAAGGTGAGTCTTAGGTTTGTTACACACCTTCCAGTGCATAGAAACTAGTTCCCTAATGTGTGTTGGTTGATTGAAAGCAAGTGCCATCAGTGTGTGTTACCCTTCTGCAGCCTGGGAGAGAGGGCAGTGTTCTGAGTGTAGGGACTGATGCATAAAACTCTGTTGACCTGCAGATACGGGGAATGGGGAATGAGTTCATTTCCTTTCATTTGAGGCATTAATACCAACTGAGAATCTTCAGTACTAGAAGCACTGATTTTCTGTATCAAAGGCTCTCACCTGCAACTCAGTCTTCGACAGTGGCCATTACCACCGCCGTCTCAGCACAGCTCCATAGTCTGTCCTTGGAATTTGGAGCTCCGTATAGTGGAACAGAGAACAGTGCAAACAGTAAGGCAGAAATATCCTTCCAGCACTGGTCTTTTGACTTCAACCAATCATGGTGTTTCCTTTTTTTTTTTCTTTTGGGAAAATTACTTGACCTTTATGTCTGTAAAATTTTTTATTAAAAGTTTTATTCATTTATTTGACAGAGAGAGATACAGCTGGAGAGGGGACACAAGCAGGGGGAGTGAGGGAGGGAGAAGCAGGCTTCCCGCCCAGCAGGGAGCCCCATGTGGGACGGGGATCATGACCTGAGCTAAAGGCAGTCGCTTAACCAACTGAGCCACCCAGGTGCCTATGTCTGTAAAATGTAAAGTAAACTGCCTATTGCTAATGAAGCGCCATAAGATATTATTAAGTGTCTAGCACTCAGTAGGCTTTCAATAAGCAGTGTTTGAATTTGAGTTGAACTGCAGTCCAGGAGACTTATCAATTTATCTCCTCGATAAGCACCAGGAGTGACTTACGGGAAGCTCCTCCTTACTTTTGTCCTCAGCGTATCTCCTCCATCAGGGTCTGGAATTCCATACTGAAGATTCATTCTTTTGGTCTAGCATTGCCTTCATCAAGCTGCAGTTTTTTTAAAACATGCTCCTAAAATGCCTTAAAAGTGTGCAGACTTACTAAGTCCTGACACCGTACTATTCATTTACAGGGGAACAAAAGACAGTATGCTCTTATGCATTGGGCAGCTCAGGGATTTGGCTAATGGGGAGAAAAAGAAGAGTATGGGGCTGGAGGAGGTAGCCCAGGCTAAGTATACAAATTGTCCCTTCTCACCATTTTTTAAAAAAAAGACTTTTTTATAGCAGTTTTAGATTTGTATCAAAATTGGGCGGAAAGTATTGAAATTTCCAATATGCTGCCCCCCCCCACACACACAGGTCATAATCTCCCCAACATCAACACCCCAATCGGAATGATGCACCTACACTGACACATTATAACCACTCCAAGGCCACAGTTCACATTAGGCTTTTATTCTTGGTATTGGCCCATCAGTAGTTTTGGACACATGGGTAATAGCACGTACCCACCACCACAGGAGCATACAAAATAGTTTCACTGACCTGAAAATCCTTTGTGCTCTGCTAATTTATTCCCCCTCCCTGCTCATGATGGCAATCACTAATCTTTTTACCGTCCCCCAAATTTTGCTTTTTCTGCGATGTCGTATCGTTGGAATCATACAGTTGTGTAGTGGTATACTGTGCTTTATGGTAAGAAATATATATTGGGTCTTTGTCTTAGTTCAGTCACAGAGCTCCTGAAATCCTCGGAATTTTCTAAGTGCTGAGAGCGGGATGGTGTCTTTTGTTCATTAATGCGGTGACTTTTGGAAAAGTGCCTACGGGTGGGGTCTGATTGCCAGAAACCAATCCTGAGTAGAGGGTTAGAATTTTCAGTCCTACCTGCCTTGACTTCCAGGGAGGACAGAGGGCTTGGAAGGTGAATCAGGCACCGACAGCCATTGCTTTACTCAACCATGCCTGTCGTAAAACCTCATGAAAACCCTAAAGGTGAGGATTCGAAGAGTTTCCAGGTTGGCGATCCAGAAAGCTCTCCTCCGCCTCTGGGCCTGGCTCTGAGTTCCACGGGGACAGAAGCTCCTTTGTTCAGAACCTCACCCCGCCCATCTCTGCATCTGGCTGGTGATTTGTGTCCTTTAATAATATCCCTTATAATAAATGGGTAATCTAGTGAGTAAACTGGTTTCCTGAGTCCTGCGAGCAGCTCTAGCCAATGAATCAAACCTAAGTAAGTGGCGATGGAGAGCTTCGTGTCTGATGTATATAGAGCTCATTGGTCTGAGGAACAGGTAGCAATCTAGACTTGGGATTGGCATCTGAGGCCGAGGGCCGTCTTGTGGGACCGAGCCCTTCACCTGTGGAATCTGATGCTATCTCCAGGATGATAGCAGTGTCAGAATCGAGTGGAATTGTGAAACTCCCAGCTGGTACTGGAGAATTGCTTCTGGAGAAGCCTATGGAGAAAAAGCCTCACATACTGGAACTCGAGGCTGGAATCGTGGTAGCCTTTTCAGATGGGGTTCTTTCACTTAGAAATCCGCATTTAGGTTTCTCTATTTTTTTTTTCATGGCTTGATAGCTCATTTCTCTTAAGTGCTGAATAATAGTCCATTGTCTGGGTGTACTATTTTATCCATTTACCTCCCAAAGGAAAACTTTTGGTTGCTTCCAAGTCTTGGCAGTTATGAATAAAGCTGCTCTAATCACCGTTTTGGGGGATGGTTCTGGAAAGGAGGCTTTGCGCTATGCAGACCAGAAACGGGAACGGAGAATGCGCTGACGAGCCCGGATCTGCCCGTCGGTATGAATCACAGTCGATCACGTGTCCTTGTTTCTGCCCAGGAGAGTAATGAGAAAGGTGAGCAGAAACCTCTTGCTGACGCAGCAGGGTGAAAAAGAGAAGCGGCTCGGACCCCATGTGACCCTTTCACCGAACATGTGCAGCGTAAATACACGCCCCGCCAGTTAACGGGTGCGCTTCCTGCTTCCAGAAAAGCCCTCCAGTGTTGGATGGAGTGTGTCACGTTGGGCAAACACTTTGGACCCTGCACCGGGGTTGGCCAACGGGCATGGGATTTTGACGAACAGGGACGTTTGATAAGGGTCATCAGCAGCGCTTTTGAAGGGGACAGCAGTAGAACTGGTCTTTAGAAAGAGCCAGTGCAGAATCGTGCTCAGACTTGCCTTGGCACGGAATGCCAGCATGCGAGAGGAAAGGGCCCCGCTTGTGTGCCTGGAGCCCAGCTGCCAATCAGCCCAGCCCCAGCCGCGGGGTGACCCAGGGAGTCCCCTAATCACTGAAGCGCCAGGCAAGCCACCTGTCAAAATAAGTAGAGGGTGCTTCTGTATTTTCCCAAGGGACGACTAGAGGGAGTCATAAAACCTGAACTGAGAGTGACCCCAATAGGGCATCAGCCAAAAAGTCTGCGGCCCGAAGTCTCTTAGGTGAGCAAATTCATGTGGCGATAGGGGCGTGGCCTTCTGGGACACCTGCCATTCAGCGTGTTAGAAGAAAGGCAAGTAGATGGCAATTATTTATGCACAACGATCTTTCGTTTCAATTCCTGCCCTCCTACTTAGCCCATAGCCCGACCTACAATTACAGGAGGGGGGGGGGGCTTCCTGTAGGAAAGGGTGTGGCTTCCAGAGGCCACAGACTGTCCCATTCTCATTCTGTCTTATTGGAAATGAAGTACTCAGAGGGAGGTGTATCCCTAAAAAAAATAAGAGTATTTTCTGTGCAGTTTATGGGTTCAAATTCACGGTGTAACCAATAGCCTATTACTCATCGTAATCTGGGCTTGGCTTCGCTCTACCTCAAGACCTCCCTTCCCGTGCTTCTCTGCGTGGGGCTTGTATGTACAATGGCTTCTGTTTTCAATGCCCCAGGGCTGACCTCCGAATGAGATACTCCATCTCAGTGTGTTCACCTGGAGAGAGGTTTTATTAGGTAAACACAACAGTAAGTCATCTTTTCATCAGAATACAGGGGAGGATGTTTGACCTTTGGTCCTTTCTCCTCCTTTGCCAATGGAAACGATCCACTCCCCTCGCTGAGTTCTTGCTCCCGTCGGTTCCCGGGAGGCAAGACGTTCTGACGGGGAGGCAGGGGGCGGGGTGGAAATGGGTCATTTGCTTACAGGGAAGACTCGTGAGTTGAGGCTTCTGGTTTTACCTTGGCGGGCTGGGGTAGGTAGCGCTTCTGGGACTGGAGCCCTGGGTGAATTTCCCAGCATGGTGCTCAGGGGATGAAAAACCCAATCAGTGCCCTCAGGCCTGATTCGGAGAGGTGGCCATTAAAGTGAGAAAGTCATCATCAGGGTAAAAAAAAAAAAAAAAATCTCAGACTTCGATGTCAGTAATGAACTTGTAAGCACTTGAATACGTCAGAGGTAAAATTGGTTGTCCTCTCGGGCTGTGTGTTTTGATTATTTTTTTCCTTTTCAGCTTCTCTGGAGCTCATTTGACATGTTACCCTTAAGTAAACTTACTGTGGAGGTGAAGAATCAGATAGCAACATGACGTAATTTGCTTCTGATCCTTGAAACCTCTCGGAGCAGTTTGAGCCCTGGGGACATGGGACTAGGTGGAATGGGGAAAAGGGGAAAGAAGGTATCCCTGCTCCTGCTCCCTGCCCACAAAGACAGAAGAGTGATGGGGAAAAGGGAGTCTCTTGGCAAGGGGAAAATGGAGTGGCTTCCGATGGTAGTCGTGACGCAGACCTCTCAAATTAAGACGTCTTGTGGCTGATTATGTTTCAGAAGTGCTCTGAGAGTCAAAAGAACAGTGGTCTGAGAGAAAAACTGGCAGAGAGCCAAAGGGCATGGAAAGAATTTTATTCACCTCTGGGGCCCGTGTCCCTTCCCGGGCACAGCTACTGCATTTGCAGTCAGGGATATGAAGAATGTTTTCTCTCTGGAGCTCAACTCAAAGCCTGACCACAGTTTCTCACAAAGCTGAAGGAATTCCAAAGAACACCCATAATTTCTAATAGTTGAGCCCTTCGACAGATTATGTTTTTTCTCAGTAAATGTTGACTCTTTTTTGTCACAAAAGTGTATAGAGGAGCGATCTTTGCTTTCTTACAGCCTGCAGAGGGATGCTGTTATTGGGAGGAGATTATTGTTCAGATAGGGGGTCAGCAGACTTTCTCTGGAAAGGTCCAGACAGTCAATATTTCAGGTTTCGTGGGCCATGCGGTGTCTTGAAACTATTCAACTCATTCAACTTGTAGCGAGAAAGCAATGAGGCTGGTTGTGTTCCAATAAAACATTATGATTTGAACCTCACACCAGTTTTGTATGTAATGAAATTGTACTGTTTTGCTATTTTTAGCCATTTAAAATTAGAAAACCCAGGGGCAACTGGGTGGCCCAATCCGTTGAGCATCCAACACTTTGTTTCGGCTCAGATCATGATCTTGGGGTCATGGGATCGAGCCTCAGGTAGTGTTCTGTGCTCAGTGCCAAGATTCTTTCTCTCCCTCTTCCTCTGCCCCTCCCCCCTTAAATAAATAGATAAATCCAAACAAGGAAAAGGTAGAAAAACCATTCTTAGGGGCACCTGGGTGGCTCAGTTCGTTAAGCGACTGCCCTCGTTAAGCGACTGCCTTTGTCTCAGGTCATGATCCCGGAGTCTTGGGATTGAGCCCTGCATCAGGCTCCCTCCTCCGCGGGAAGCCTGCTTCTCCCTTTCTCATTCCCCCTGCTTGTGTTCCCTCTCTCACTGTGTCTCTCTCTGTCAAATAAATAAATAAAATCTTTAAAAAAATAAAATAAAGAAAAAATAAAGAAAAACCATTCTTAGCCAAAAGACCATACATGTACAGATGGTGGTCTGGATTTGCCCCACGGTCCTTACATAGCTTGTTGGCTTGTTGACCCCCGGTCTAGCATCATGGATGTATATATGTATTGGAAATATATTTATATATATCGGTTTCAAGTTTTTATTGAAATTCTGGTTAGTTAACATACAGTGTCATATTAGTTTCAGCAGTATCGTATAGTGATTCATCACTTACATACAACACCCAGTGCTCATCAGTCTGTGCCCTCCTTAATCCCAGACCCATTTATCCCATCCCCTCCCCTCCCCTCCAGCCACCCTCAGTTTGTTCTCTATAGTTAAGAGTTCATTGTTGAGTCTGTTTTATTGTTTGTCTCTTTCTTCTCCCCCTCTATGCTCATTTGTTTTGTTTCTTAAATTCCACATGAGTGGAATCATATGGTATTTATCTTTCTCTGACCGACTTATTTTGCTTTGCATAATACACTCTAGCTCCAACCATGTCATTGCAAATGGCAAGATTTCATTCTTTTTCATGGCATATTAATATTCTATTATACACCACAACTTCTTTATCCAAGCATCAGTTGATGGATATGGACATTCACACTTTTTCCATGATTTGGTTATTGTTGATAATGTGGGTATAAACACCGGGCGGCCTATATCCATCCAGGTGCAAAAATCCTAGTACTTTTGTATTCTTTGGGTAAATACCTAGTAGTGCAATTGCTGGGTCATAGGGCAGTTCTATTTTTAACATTTTGGGGAAGTTCTATATTGTTTTCCAGAGTGGCTGCATTCCCACCAGCTGTGTAAGAGGGTTCCCCTTTCCCCACATCCTCACCACCATCGTTGTTTCCTGTGTTGTTGATTTTAGCCATTCTGACAGGTGTGAGGTGGTATCTTGTTGTGGTTTTGATTTGCATTTCCCTGATGATGAGTAAGATTCAGCACCTTTTCATGTGTCTGTTAACCATCTGTATGGCTTCTTTGGAAAATTATCTATTCATGTCTTCTGTCCATTTTTTAAAAAACTGGGTTATTCATTTTTTGGGTGTTTGGATAAGTTCTTTATAGATTTTGGTTACTGACCCTTCGTTAGGTATGTAATTTGCAACTGTCTTCTCCCATTATGTAGGTTGCATTTTAGTCTTGTTGATTGTTTCCTCCTTGTGCAGAAGCTTTTTATCTTGATGAAGTCCCAGTAGTTTAGTTTTGCTTTCATTTCCCTTGCCTCCAGAGACTTGTCTAGTAAGAAGTTGCTATGGTCAATGTCAGAGGTTACTGCCTGTACTCTCCTCTAGGATTTTGATGGATTCCTGTCTCACATTTAGGTCTCTCAACTGCTTTGAATTTATTTTTGCGTGTGGTGTGAGAAGGTGGTCCAGTTTCATTCTTCTGTATGTTGCTGTCCAGTTTTTCTGACACCATTTGTTGAAGATACTGTCTTTTTTCCATTGGATAGTTCTTTCTGGTTTTGTTGAAGATTCATTGACCATATAGTGTGGGTCCACTTCCGGGTTTTCGATTCTGTTCCATTTATCTATGTGTCTGGTTTTGTACCAGTGCCATAGTGTCTCGATTACTACAGCTTTGTAATATAACTTGCGGTCTGAAATTGTGATGCCTCCCATTTTACATTGCTTTTCCAGGATTGCTTTGGCTATCCAGGGTTTTTTGTGGTTCCATACAAATTTTAGGAATGTTTGTTTGAGCTCTGTGAAAAAAATGCTGGTGGTTTTTAAAATAAGGATTGCATTAAATGTGTAGATTGTTTTGGGTATTATAGACATTTTAACAATATTTGTTCTTCCAATCAATGGAAAGTAAATAAATATTTTTGAGTAAGAAAAAACACTTTACAAGTCAACTGTATTGAGGTATATGTTATATATAATAAAATGTACACATTAAACATTTTTATAAACTAGTTTTCAGAGCAGTTTTAAAATTGTATAGAGAGTACAGACATTTCTCAAATATCCCTGTCCTCACACATGCACAGTGCCTGCCACTATCAACATCCCCCACCAGAGGGGCACATTTGTTACAATTGATGGACCTACACTGGCAGATCATAATCACCCAAAGTCCATAGTTTATGTTCAAGTTTATTCTTGGTGTTATACATTCTGTGGGTTTGGCAAATATATAATTGCCACATATCCATCATGATAGTATCATACAGAATTCTTTGACTCCCCTAAAATCCTCTGTACTCCACCTGCTCTTCTCTCCCTCCCCCTAAATGTACCCATTTTCCAAGGTACAGGTCAGTAAGTATTGACAATTAATAAACTCACATAACCACTGCCACAAAGAAGGTATTTCGTTACCCTGTAAAATCCCCTGTACCCCTTCTCAGTCAATGCCACGCCCACCCTCAGCCTCCGACAAGAAATGGTCTAACTTTTGGAACTTTAGAGATGAGACATCTCTTTTCTAGAACTCGATATAAATGGAGATATATAGCATGCACTCTTTTGTGTCTGGCTTTCTTGGCTCCGTTTGATGTTTTCGAGATTCACCCGTGTTGTTTCCTGAATCAACAGTAGTTGTTTCCTTTCAAATGCTGAATACCCTTCCACTTGGTAGATACGCTGCCTTTCTTTGCCCATCTACCTGTTGATGCACTTCTGGGTTCTTCCTCTTTTCCCCCTTATTATGAATAAAGCTGCTGTGAACTTTCATATACATGTTTTCATGTGTCTTGAGACAATGCCTAAGACTGAAATTGCCACATCATATACTAAGTACATTTGACTTGATAGGAAAATACCAAATGTTCCAAAGTGCTTGTACCATTTTATGTTCTCACCAGCTGTGTGTGAGTTCCGGTTGCTCTAAATCTTCACGAGCAGTACGGGGTATGTGGTCATATCTTATTGTAGTTTTACTCTGCATTTCTCTATGACTAGTAATGTTGCACATTGTTCCTTGAGTGTTTTTTTTAAAGATTTTATTGATTTGTTTGACAGAAAAAGAGAGCACACAAGCAGGAGAGGGAGAAGCAGGCTCCCCACTGAGCAGGGGGCCCGATGTGGGACTCGAACCCAGAACCCTGGGCTCATAACCTGAGCCGAAGACAGACACTTAACTGACTGAGCCCCCAGGCACCCCTTTTCTTGAATTTCTTGTCCATTAGCATATATTCTTTGTGAATTGTCTATTCACATTTTTGCCCAACTTTCACTGAGTTGCTTGTCTTCTTGTACTGAGTTGTAAGAGTACTTTACATTTTTTGTATGAAGTTCTTTGTCAGATATGTGTCTGACAAATATTGTCTCCCAGTCTGGAGCCTGCCTTCTTATTTTCTTAACAGGGTTTTTTGATGTGCAGATATTTTAAATTTGAGCAAGTCTAATTTGTCATTTTTTATTTTATGACTCATATGTAAAAAAAACTTTTAATGTTAAAAAACCTCATGGATCCGGGGCGCCTGGGTGGCTCAGTTGGTTAAGCGGCTGCCTTCGGCTCAGGTCATGATCCCAGAGACCCGGGATCGAGTCCCACATCGGGCTCCCTGCTCGGCGGGAAGCCTGCTTCTCTCTCTCTCACTCCCCCTGCTTGTGTTCTCTCTCGCTGTGTTTCTCTCTGTCAAATAAATAAATAAAATCTTAAAAAAAACAACCTCATGGATCCTTATATGATGGTGGGTATACTGTAGAATCTATCAATTCAGAAAACACATAATACAAAGATTACTCTTATTTTTTCTTTTTAAAAAAGTTATTGAGATATAATTTACATACTATACAACTCACCAATTTAAAGTGTAGAAATTCAATGGTTTTTAGTATATTCACAGATAGTGAAACCATCACTACAGTCAACTTTAGAACATTTTCATCACTGTAAAAAGAAACCTCATACATTTTTGCTATCACCTTCCTGTCTCCCCCTTCTCTTCTCCCAGGCTTATGCAACCACTAGTCTACTTTCTGTCTCTATAGACTGTCCTATTCTTGACATTTTGCATGGATGGAATAATATAATAGATTTATAGACAATGGAAAACAAGTATCTTTTACTATAATAGAAACAAATAGAGTGGTTTCCTTCAATTAGCATAGTTTTTATAAAGTTCATCCATATTATAACATGCTATCAGTACTTCATCACATTTTTGTGATATGATGGAATTATATTATAGTGATGTTATACCACATTTTGTTTATCCATTCATCAACTGATTTTAGATAAATGGATTGCTTCCATCTTTTGGCTGTTATTAACAAGGCTGCTCTAAATATTCATGTAGAAGCTTCGTGTGGACATATATTTTCCCTCTTCTTGGGTGCGTGCCTAGGAGTGAAGTTGTTGGGTCACGTGGTAACTCTGTGTTTAATCATTTGAGGAACCGTCAGACTGCTTTCCAAAGTATCTGCACCGTGTTATTTTCCACCAGCAGTGTGCTGATTTCTCCACATTTTTGTCAACACTTGTTATTATCTGATTTTTAAATTTTGGCCGTTCTACTGGATGTGAAGAGGTATCACGCTGTGGCTTTGATTTATAGTTCCCTGAGGACTAAAGATGTCAATCCCATTTCTTTGTATGCTTATTGGTCATTTGCATATCTGTCTTGGAGAAATATCTATTTAGGTTTTTGTTTATTTCTAAAATTGGGTTATTTTTAAATTAATGTAAGGGTTTTTAATAGTATAGATAAAAATCTCTTATATATGATTTGTAAATATTTTCTCCCATTTTGTGAATTGTCCTTTCACTTTCTTATGGTGTCTCTTGAAGAACAAAAGCTTTTATTTGTGCTAAGTTCCTATATATCTGCTTTTTGCTTTGTTTCTCATGCTTTTGGCATTCTATCTAAGAATCCTGTGCTAAATTCAAAGTCACAGAGATTTATCCTGTGTTTTTTTCTAGGAGTTTTATAGTTTTAGTTCTTACATTTAGGATCTTGCTCCATTTTGAGTTAATTTTCATATATGATGTTAGGTAAGGGTCTGTTTTTCTTCTTCTGCATGTGGCCATTCAGCTGTCTCAGCACTGTCACAAAACCCAATTCTTTGCCCATTGGATAACCTTGGCATCCTCATCAGAAATCAGCCGAGCAGAGATATATGGGTTTATCTCTGGACTCCCAGTTTTGTTCCACTAATCTATATGTGTATTTTCATGCCAGTACCATATTGTCTTGGTTACTGTTGTGAGGTTTTTTTTGGGGGGGGAGGGATGTGTGAGTCTCTCTGGTTTGTCCTTTTTCTCAAGAATGTTTTCATTATGGAGGATCTCTTGCAATTCCATTTGAAATTTAGAATCAGCCTATCAACTTCTACAAAGAAGTCAGCTGGGGTTGATAGGGAAAGCATTCAATCTGCAAATTAATTTGGAAAGTATTGCCATCTTAACAATGATAAGTCTTCTGACCCACGAACAGGGGATATTTTTCCATTTATTTAAACCTTCTTTAATTTCTTTCACTCAGTGGGAAATCTACTTAAGGATTCTCTCTCTCTGCCCCTCCCCTCTACTCTCTCTCTCTTTCTCTCTCTCTCAAAATAAATACATCTTAAAACAATTGTTGAGGGACACCTGGGTGACTCACGTGGTTAAACGTTTGCCTCTTGATTTCAGCTCAAGTCATGATTTCAGGGTTGTGAGATCAAGCCCCACCTGGAGTTTGCCCTGGGCACAGAGCCTGCTTGGAATTAGAATTCTCTCATTCCCATCCCCCTACTGCCCCTCTTCCCCCTCTCTCTCCAAACAAAACAAAACAAACAAAACAAAGCAAAAAAAGTATTGAATTTTGTCAAATGCCTTTCCTGCATCTATTAAGACTATCATGTGATTTTATTTTTCACTCTGAAATTTTCAGTAAACTTCTGCTACTCATTACAAGGGCATTTACATGCTTAAGAAACATTATTTCGTCAGTGTGCGGACTGGTTGGTTCATACTGGGATTCTTGGATAGTTTGAAATCACGATATAAGCCCCCAAATTTTGTAACTACAAGTTCAGAACTATTTGTCTAACTGCTGGCTATCTACCTGATAATGTAGGGTGCTCATTATTTTACTTTGTGAAATGGGTTCTATGTCTGTTTACATAGTATTACAGAAGTATTACAGAATCCTAGATTTGAAAGAGACTTTATTGTTGAAGTCATCTGGTGTTCCGTCCAATGCAGGAACTTCCTCCACGGTATCCCGACAGGTGGTCATCAGCCTGGAACCCATTCTTGAGAATTAAAGCAGACCTTCTGGAAAAGGAGCAGGGTCACTCTATTATAAACTTTCAGTACCATTTTTCACAAAGATGCAATCTTGGTTTCCTATATTTAGTTACTGGCTAGACCGAGTCAGGACGGAGTTTCAGTCCTGGCCTCAAACTTGATTTATTGTATCATCCTAGCCAAGTTCCAGCTCTACTGTGCCTCAGTTTGCCCCCTCTCTTAAATAGCAAAAATAATAATAATGATGATAGTTATTATTTTTAAAACATAAAATAATAAAATAACATCTTATTTTGAGGATGTCAATTGTATCTGTCCTAGCTTCTTCACAGGTAGTGAAGACAGTTAAAAAATATAGAAGTATCTCATACCATTCCAGTTATTAACAGCAGACTATCTTGGTGTTGTTTGGAATTCCAGGAATAGGAACCCATGCCTGAACGGAGTAGGCACTCACTATGTATATTAGTTCCAGAAAAGCAGAGTTCCCAGACTTGGTTTCTGTGAGCGTATATGAAAAGTTTGAGAGATACTGGGGTTGGAGTTGAAACCCGACGGAGCCAAGTGAGCAGGTGCTAGCTGTAGAGTGCAAGCATAAGACTTAGAATGGTACCGAGCAGAGCCCCCTGCTCTGTCCAGGGGAGCTCATCTCTGAAATCTGCCACCCGGAAGCCCCACCCTAGGCATGCGTTAATATCAAAGAAATCATCTCCTCAAAACACTCACATTGGCAACATTACTCTGGCTGCCACATTTGAAGCCTGGAAGGAGGATTGTACATAACAATCTGACACTAACAGAGAGTGGTTTTGAAAACAAGCTTTGTAGTCCCTTACTTTTAGAAATTATTTCTGCACGGACCTTCCCAAGAAGCAGCCGAGGGTGAGAGGCTTTGGGTCTCCTGTTCTTGTAGATCCGAGGGCTTCGACCTTGGCATTTGCTCTGAAGGAAAAGTGAGTTTTTGAAATTCTTCTATTTCAGCAAACAAGACCATAAACTGCCAGGACATTCATCTGTCCGATCATCTTCTTTCCCTTCTATTCAAAAGAATACCAAACCTAAGGGCCCATATACTCCTATCCCATTCAGACCTTAGGTGTTTCTCTGAGGAGCCCTGGAAATATGTGAGCTAACATCTTCCAGGCAGATCAAAATCATCTGCAGCCGTCACTTGCTTTCCTCTTCCAGGTACTCGGTTTTGATGGTAATAGGAGAGGAAGACAGATCTGAACAACTGAGAACCACTCTTCCCTCCCAGAGCTCCAGGGAGTTGTAGGGCAGCTGCTTCCTGACGTGGCAAATTACTTTTCTGGGGAGAAGAGGGCAGCAGAGAGCCCTTCTTCTTAACATGCCTGGGTTTGAAAATAGCAAGACAGTAACACTTGCGGGACTGCCCTATCAGCGGGAACCCTTGCTCCCCTGAGGGGCTGAGGTTAGCAGTTTTGTTTGTTACTCTGTTGCTGTCCGGCTAGCTGGAGAACAGGCCAGTATTATAAGGACCCTGGCACGTGGGAGCTGAGAGCTCTTCACAGGCGCTGTAATTAAACGGAGCTCAAGTGTGTTGAAACCCGAGCAGGGTCCTTGCCAGGGATGAGAGATTGCATTGTCCGCACTTCGCTACTTCACTCTGATGGGAGAGTTGGAAGTCTCTGGGTCAAGAGGGAGGGTGGAACCTTGCAAATGTAACGTTTCTGGGGGAGCCCAAGGCTCCTAGGTTTGATTTCTGGCTGGTGTTTTTTTTATAGACCGGACTGGAGATGGTTACTTGATTTTCTTTTCTAAATGTTCTTGGAATAGTGTATATATTCAAAGTCGTTCTAGAATCTTCTTCCTGGCTCTGCCTGGGGTAGCTGCGCTGGTAGGAGGTATTCATTTTAAAAGGCGAAGTGTGGGTCCTTTTTTGCGTGAGCGGATTAGCTTTGTTCTGTTTCACGGCCGTGGGCAGCACATCTAGCTCCGGTGCGGTAAAACGTCATTGATAGATGAGTACAAATTAAATGTCTCACATGGTGCACAACGTAGAGTGGGTATCTAATCCATGTTTGGTCCATGAAGGAATAGGGATCCATCAGCGAATCATAGCATGCTGATGCTAAAAACTGACCGTAGAGACCAGCGGTGGCATCCCCTTTACAGTCTTACTTGTGAAGGAAAGACACAGCACAGAGTCTCATTTGATGGTTTAGAGTTGACGTTGGACTTGTCGGTTGGAGGGCAGGGAGGGCACCTTGGTCTTCTCCTTCTGTGCTTCCGGTGCCTGGCCCACAGCTTCAGGCGTGGTGCGAGGCCACCCCCCTCCCTGAACGGCCCTTCCCGCCGGTTTCCTTGTGCGACCGCGGCACCGCGCACAAAGGCTATCAAGATGAGAGGGCCTTGAGTCAAGAAGCCTATAATCTAAGAAAGAATTCACCCACAGCGGTCCCTCCTCCCCGGGGAATAGAGCTCCCGGCCAGCTCTGCGGCTGTTTGGGAGCTCAAAGGAGGCCTACCGGGCTGTGGCTTGAGAAGGTCCCTGCCGGGGAGTGTCCTGGGGCCACCAGGTGACGTGACAGCATTGATCTTTCCAAGGGGTTAGAGCAGAACTGAAGATCAACTTTGCTGATTTTGTTTAGGCCTGAAAATGAGGGACAGTAACTGATGTAGTAGAGTGGCACTCCTTGGGGTGAGTTGTGGGGGAAAGGCCATCTGATTTCATGGAAACGTTGACTTTATAGGAGAATACAAACTAAGCCAAGAATGTTTCCAGGTAAATCTCCTTTGCGCTCCTCTTGCGAACAGGGTGAAAACACTAGACTACCGGGCTCTGGGACACATAGAGCAGATGTTTCTTTGGAAAAGGGACAGAATCCCCGTGGCACAGTCAGGGGTCCGAGGGGAAAATCTGGTGCCTCTAATACAGTAGAGAAAGACGCAAGTCCTGGGGAGGCTGGGGATCGAGGACACTGCCAAATGGGAGGGCCGGACCGACTGGAATCCACCAGCTGAGTGAGAGGCTGCCCACTGAGCAGGCCCTTGCTCAGGAAGCCCCTAGCCAGGCCAGGACAGCCCTCTTAGGAATTCCAGTCACTAGGTGTGTGTGCGAAGGATCTGTGGGTTTGCAGGTAGGATGCACACTGCTTTGACAGAAAAATGTGAGTCTGTACTCTCGGAGCAGCTGTATGCCTCTGCGGCCCAGGCCCCCTGCCCTGGCTTTGGGGGGAGACCGGGCAGGCTTGGGAAGGAGCGCGTATCCAGGAGGCCCACCTCTGCGTTCTGGGTGCTTCCGCCGTATCAGGCCGCTAGCTTTGGCTCCCACATTTCTCTCTGCTTTACATGATCTCCTTCTGCCTCCTGGCTTATTTCAGCTCCCATCCCTACGCGGCCATGAAGACTGTGGAGAAGACCCCGCAACCTTCTCTGCTCCTTGCGGCACAAAGCAGGTAAATACCCAGGGCTGTCATCAGAATGGGCGGGTTCGAGTCCTGGCTCTGCTGTTATCTGTACCACTTGAGAAATTACTTAAGCTCTCTGAGTCTCGGCTTCCCTATGTGTAAAACAGAAATAATTATAATGGCAATAATAACACCTCCGGAGGGTATTGTGAGGATTAAATAGGACAATACATGCAAACTCTCATTAAACACATACTGAGCATTTTACGAAGATTACTTTTTACCAATTACGCGAAACCCAGGCCAGACTGATATTTCATGTGTGATGTCTTATCTTTCCAGATGTATAATTTCCTTTTTCAGATTTCCTTAGTATTTACCTAATGTCTTTTTTCTGTTCCAGATCCATCCAGGACCATTCATTACATTGAGTCCTCACGTCTCCTTAGATGCCTCTCGGCCGTGAGTTTCTCAGCCTTTTCCTATTTTTGGTGACCTTGCCAGTGGGAAAGGTAATTGATCAGATATATTGTAGGATGCCCTTCTAGGGAAATTTGTCTGATGTTTTTCTTAAGGGGGCGGGATGATGGGCTTTAGGGAGGTGGTAAAGTACCATTTTCTTCATATCATATCCAGGTATCTACCATCAGCCTGACTTAGGACTGTTGATGTTGCCCTAGATCGTGGGCACGAGATAGTGTCTGTCACGTTTCTCCAGCGCAGAGGGACCCTCTGCCCCTTTCCAAACTGCACCTTTTTGGAAAGAAGTCATTATTTGCGGCTCATACTTAAGGAGGAGGGAATCATGCTCCATTCCCCCTTGAGGGCTGAGTATCTGCATGGAATTCTTCTGCGTGGGAGATTTCTCTCTTCTCCCTTATTTGTTTGTTTTTTTGTTTATTTATTTATGATTTTATTTATTTGTCAGAGAGAAAGGGAGAGAGAGAAAAAGGCAGGCAGAAAGAGAAGCAGATTTGCCACTGAGCAAGGAACCTGATGCAGGACTTGATCCCAGGACCCTGGGATCATGACCTGAGCCAAAGGCAGACGCTTAACAACTGTGCCCCGCCGGCGCCCCTCCATGAGGAATTCCTAACCCCCAACAGTGAGAAGCCCGGCTCCCACCACATGCCATTCACTTACTGAATCGTTCGGTTCCAGCCCACAAGTAGAGCAGCATCAAGAATTTTTGAACTGTAACCCCATGGAAACAATTTTAGCAATAAGAATGTAGTGTCTATGTGTAGTTCATTTGCCTTTAGTATTTTTAAACGTATTTTTTAGGGGCGCCTGGGTGGCTCAGCTGGTTGAGCGACTGCCTTCGGCTCAGGTCATGATCCCGGAGACCCGGGATCGAGCCCCACATCGGGCTCCCTGCTCGGCAGGAAGCCTGCTTCTCCCTCTCTCACTCCCCCTGCTTGTGTTCCCTCTCTGGCTGTGTTTCTCTCTGTCAAATAAATAAATAAAATCTTTAAAAAATGTATTTTTTCAACATCTTTATTGTGGTAAAATATTCATAATGTACTTACCACCTTAATAATTTTTTAAAGGATTTTATTTATTGCAAGGGCTCGTTTCTGAGCTCTCCACCATATTCCATTGCTTTCTGTGTCTGTCTTTACGACAGCACCACCTTGCTTTGATCACTCTAATTCTGTTAGTGAATTCTGAAACCAGGAAGTGTGTGTCCTCCGACTTTGTTATTCTTTTTCAAGCTTGCTTTGGCTGTGGGTCCCTGAAGGCTCCATAGGAGTTTGGGGACAATTTTTTTTTAATTTTTGAATAAATCTTTGTGTGTATGTGTGTGTTTAAAGATTTTATTTATTTATTTGACAGAGAGAGAGATCACAAGTAGGCAGAGAGGCAGGCAGAGAGAGAGGAGGAAACAGGCTCCGTGCTGAGCAGAGAGCCCGATGTGCGCCTCGATCCCAGGACCCTGAGATCATGACCTGAGCTGAAGGCAGAGGCTTTAACCCACTGAGCCACCCAGGTGCCCAGAAATCTTTGTTTGGATTTTGATTGGCATGGCACTGAATCTGTAGATCACTTTGGGTAGTATCAAATACATTTTAACAATACGAAGTCTTCCAGTCCATGAACATGAGATGTCTTTCCATTTATTTATATCTGCTTTAATTTCTTTCAACATTTTGCTTTGATTATAGAGATCTTTTCCTTCCTTAAATTAATTCCTAAGTATTTTATTCTTTTTGATGCTATTATAAATTGATCATCTTCTCGATTCCTTTTTCAGGTTGTTTATTGTTGGTGTATAGAAATATAAGTTTTTGTATATTGGTTTTATATCCTGCTACTTTGCTGAATTCATTTATTAGTTCTAACAAGTAGTGTGTGTCTGTGTGTGTGTAATCTTTAGGGTTTTCAATATATAAGGGTGTTTACATATCTGAAGAGATATCCTTTTACTTCTCTTTCGGTGCAGATGCTTTCTTTCCCTTTCTCTTGCTTACTTGCTCTGGCTCAGACTTCCACTGCTTTGTTGAATACAACTGACAAAAGTAGGCATCCTTGCCTTGTTCCTGATACCAGAGGAAAGCGTATAGTCAGTCTTTTCCCACTGACTATAACGTTCACTGTTCACTGTGAATTTTTCATAGCTGGCTTTTATTATGTTGAGATTGCTCTTCTATTTCTGGTTTTCTGAGCGTCTGGGTCATGAAAGGGTACTGGATTTTGTCAAATGCTTTTTCTGTATTAATTGAGATGATCATGTGTGGTTCTTGCCCCTTCACTCTGTGACAGTTGGTTGATTTTTGTATGTTATCTACTTCTTGCATTCCAGGAATAAATCATACTTGGTCATGAGGTGTAATCCTTTTAATATGCTGCTGAAAATTCAGTTGACTGATATTTTGTGAGGGTTTTTGCATCTGGGTTCATGAGGGATATTACTCTATAATTTTCTTTTCTTATGGTGTCTTTAGCTTTGATATCAATGCAATAATGGCCTTATAGAATGATGTTAGCAAGTGTCCCTCCTCTTCAGTTTTTGGGAAATTTTGAGAAAGATTAGTGTTAATCCTTACTGAAATGTTTGGTAGAATTCACCAGTGAAGCCATCGGTCTTTGGCTATTTTTTGGCAGGAGACTTGTTTACTTATTCAATCTCCTTGCTAGTTATAGGTCTATTCAGATCTTCTATTTCTTCCCAATTTGACTTAGTAAGTTTTATGTTTCTATGTATTTTTCATCTAGGTTATCTGATTGGTTATTGTACAGTTGCTTTATAGCGCTCAGAATCCTTTTTATTTCTGTAGAATCAGTAGTGGTGTTCCTGTTCTCATTTGTAACTTTAATAATCTAAGTCTCCTTTCTTCTGGTCAATTCAGGTAAAGGTTTTTCAATTTCGTTGATCTTTTTGAAGAACCAACTTTTGATTTCATTGATTTTTTTTTTCAGTTGTTTTTCTACCCTCTTTTTATTTCTGTTCTGATCTTATTTCCTTTCTTCTGCTAACTTTGAGTTTAGTTTGTTCTAGTTCTTTAAGTTTGTTGATCTGAGATCTTTACATTAAAAAATGTAAGCATTTATAGCTACAGTATTTCCCATGCACCTGCTTTCACTGCATTCTATGAGTTTTGGTATGTTCTGTCTTGTTTTCATTTGTCTCTAAAGACTTTCTAATTCCTCTTGTCATCCACTGGTTGTTCGAGAGTGTGTTGTTTAATTTCCAAAAATTTGTTAAATTTTCCAGTTTTTTTTTCTGTTGTTGATTTTCAGCTCCAACCAGTTGTGTTTGGAGTATATCCTTTTGTGTTATCTATCTTCTAAAATCTGTTGGGAGGCACCTGGGTGGCTCTGCGGGTTGAGAGTCTGACTTTTGTTTTCTGCTCAGGTCATGATCTCAGGCTCATGGGACTGAGCCTTGCATCTGGCTTTGTGCTCAGTGGGGAGTTTGCGTCTCTCCCACGCCCTCTGCCCCTCCCTCTGCCTGCAGTCTCTCAAGCATCTGCCTTGGGCTCAGGTCATGATCCCAGAGGCCTGGGATAGAGCCTCACATTGGGCTCCCTGCTCGGCGGGGGAGCCTGCTTATCCTTCTCTCCCTGCCCCCGCTTGTGGTCCCTCTCTGGCTGTGTTTCTCTCTGTCAAATAAATAAATGAATAAATAATCTTTGAAAAGTAAAATAAAATAAAGAAATCTTTAAAAAAATCTGTCGAGACTTAATTTGTGATCTATGCATGGCCCGCTCTGGAGACTATCTCATGTGCATTTGAGAAGACGTGAATTCTGTTGTTGGTGGTGGATTGTTCTATGTCTGTTAAATCTAGTTGGTTTATTGTACTTAGTCCTCTATTACCGTACTTACCTTCTGCCTGAGTTTTCCATCCATTATTGAGTGGGGAGTATCAAAATCTCTATTACTGTAGAACTGCATATTTCTCTCTTCAATTCTGTCCATTTTTGTTTCATATATATGTCATTAGGTGTGTAAATGTTTATAATTGTTACACCTTTCCTCTTTGCTCTATTGAAACTTTTATTACTATATAATGTCCTTTGTCTCTTGTTTGCTTTTTGGATTTACTGTGCATTTTGTCTGATGTCAGTTTAGACACCCTCCTATCTTTTGGTTACTATGGAGTATCTTCACTTCCAATCCATTTGTGCCTTTGGATATAAAGTGAATTTCTTATATAGAGCATCTACTTGGGTTATGTCTTTTAATCCATTCTGCCAATCTCTTCCTTTGATTGGAGAATTTAATCATTTAATTTAAAATAATTACTGATAGAGAGGGACTTACTATTGTCATTTTCCTATTTTGTTTCTGTATGCCTCATAGCTATACGCCTTTGCTTCTTTTGAGTTCAGTTGGGTTTTTTGTGTATGGGTAGTGAAATAATGATTCCCTTATCTCCTTTTGTGTCTATTCTATAAATATTTTTTATGGTTTACCAGGGGAATTACATTTAACAACCTAAAGTTATACCATTCTAATTTGAATTCACAGCAGCTTAACTTCAGGAACAAACAGAAACTGATCCTTTACAACTTTGTCTGCACCCTGTCTCGAACATCGCTGTCTCCACTCATCTCCAAGCTGCTTAGGTCAGCCCCTTCCCAGCCCTCCTCCTTGGGTGAGTGGTTTCACACATCTGTAATACGGTTAGAGTCTCTCATCGCAGTCTGTGTTCCTTCCTGGAGGTCCCCTGACCTTCTAAGTAATTTTTTTTAACCTACACACATTAAGGATCTCTGTCTGTAATGTGAAGTTCTATGGGTTTTGATAAATCCCTGTCATACTCCATCCTCTAGTATCACACAGATCTCTCACTGCCCTAAAAATTCCCTATGCTCTACCTATTCGTTCTTCTTTCTTTCCTTTGATTCCCTGGAAACTACTGAACGTTTTATTATTTCTATAATTTTGCCTTTTCCAGAATGTCATATAACTAGAATCATACAATGTGTAGTCTTTTCCTACTGGTCTCCTTCACTTAGCAATATGTATTTAAGTTTCTCCCATATCTTTCTGTGGCTTGATAGCTTGTTTCTTTTTATCATTAAATAATATTCCATTGTACAGTATGAGTGTGCTAGAGTTTACCTGTTCACCTATTGAAGGACAACTTGGCTACTTCCACTTTTTGACAATTATGAAGCAAGTTGCTATAAACATTCATGTGCGGGTTTTTGTGTGAATATATATTTTCAGACCAATTGGGTAAATGCTAAGGACTGCAATTGCTGGATCACATAGTAAGACGACGTTTATCTTCCCAAGAAACTATCATACTATTTCCCAAAGTAACCGTTACATTCTGCATTGCCATCAAGAGAGAATGAGAATGAGTTCCTACCTACTGTTTCAAATCCTTGTCAGGATGTGATATTGTCTGTGTTTTGGATTTTAGTAATTATAATAGGTGTGTAGTGGTATCTCGTTTTAATTTGCAATTCCTTAATGATAAATCATGTTTACATCTTTTTATATGTTTATTTGCCATATGTATGTCTTTGGTGAGGTGCCTGTTCAAATATTTTGTACTTGGGGCGCCTGGGTGGCTCAGTCAGTTAAGCCTCTGCCTTCGGCTCAGGTCATAATCCCAGGGTCTTGGGACTGAGCCCGGCATTGGGCTCCCTGCTCGGCGGAGAGCCTGCTTCTCCCTCTCCCTCTGTCTGCCTCTGCATACTTGTGCTCTCTTCCTGTCTGTCAAATAAATAAATAAAATATTTTAAAAAACAACAACAAATATTCTGTCCTTTTTTAAAAAATAATTTCTTTTCTTTTTTTCCATGTTGCAAGATTCATTGTTTATGTCCCACACCCAGTGCTCCATGCAATACGTGCCCTCAGTACCCACCACCAGGCTCTCCCATTCCCCCACCCCCGCCCTTCCAAAACCCTCAGTTTGTTTTTCAGAATCCACAGTCTCTCATGCTTCCTTTCCCTCTCTGATTTACCCCACTTCCCATTTCCTTTCCTTCTCCCACTGTCCTCCATGTTACTCCTTATGCTCCACAAGTAAGTGAAACCATGTGATACTTGACTTTCTCTACTTGGCTTATTTCACTCAGCATAATCTCTTCCAATCCAGTCCATGTTGCTACAAAAGTTGGGTATTCATCCTTTCTGATGGAGGCGTAGTATTCCATTGTATATATGGGCCACATCTTCTTTATCCATTCCTCTGTTGAAGGGCACCTCGGCTCTTTCTACAGTTTGGCGATTGTGGCTATTGCTGCGATGAACATTGGGGTACATATGGCCCTTCTTTTCACTACATCTGTATCTTTGGGTTAAATGCCCAGTAGTGCAATTGCAGGGTCCTATGATAGCTCTATTTTTTTTTTTTTT
>PITA01024870.1:0-25506 GCA_004023965.1 Spilogale gracilis
AGAGAAACGAAACAACAGAGACTTTGGACACAGAAACAAACTGAGGGACTTGGAGGGAGGGGGTGGGGGGATGGGAGAGCCTGGTGGTGGGTACTGGGGGCGCCTAGAGCGTGGAGCACTGGGTGTTGGGAATGGGAAAAAATAAATAAATAAAAATGTTATTAAAAGAAAAAAAAAAGTTTATAGGTTTCTAGGAATGCATCTATATCTTCTAGGTTGTTTAACTTATTGGCATATAACTGTTGATAGTCATTTCTGATGATATTTCTATTTCCTTGGTGCTAGTCGTGAGATCTCCCCTTTCATTCATAATTTTATTAATTTGGGTTCTCTCCCTTTTCTTTTGGATTAGTTTGGCCAATAATTTATCGATCTTATTAATTCTGTCAAAGAACCAGCTTCTAGTTTCATTGATGTGTTCTACTGTATCTCTAGTTTCTAATTCATTGATCTCTGCTCTAAGCTTAATTATTTCCCTTCTTCTGTGGGGGGTTGGCTTAATTTGTTGTTGATTTTCCAGTTCTTTAAGGTGTAAAGAGAGTTGGTATATTTAGGATTTTTCAATTTTTTTGAGTGAGGCTTGGATGGCTATATATTTCCCCCTTAGGATCACCTTTGCCGTATCCCATAGGTTTTGGATTGAAGTATTTTCATTCTCATTGGTTTCCATGAGATGTTTAAATTCTTTGATTTCCTGGTTGATCCAAACATTCCTGAGTAGGCTAGTCTTCAGCTTCCAAGTGTTTGAATTCCTTCCAAACTTTTTCTTGTGGTTGAGTTCCAGTTTCAAGGCATTGTGGTCAGAGAATATGCAGGGAATAATTTCAATCTTCTGGTATCGGTTGAGCCCTGATTTGTGACCTGGTATGCGGTCTATTCTGGGTAAAGTTCCATGTGCACTCGAGAAGAATGAGTATTCTGCTGCTTTAGGGTGGAATGTTCTGAATACATCTATGAGATCCATCTGGTCCAAAGTGTCATTCAGAGCTCTTGTTTCTTTGTTGATTTTCTGTTTAGATGATCTGTCCAGTGCTGAGAGTGGCATGTTAAGATCTCCTACAATTAATGTATTCGTATCAATATGATTCTTTATTTTGCTTAACAGTTGGCTTATGTAGTCGGCTACTCCCATGTTGGAGGCATAAATATTTACAATTGTTAGATATTCTTCGTGTATAGACCCTTTAAGAATTATGTAGTGTCCTTCTGTGTCTCTACTACAGTCTTTAGATTAAAATCTCATTCATCTGATGTGAGGATTGCGACCCTAGCTTTCTTTAGAAGCCTGTTGGCATGAAAGATGGTTCTCCATCCCCTCACTTTCAGTCTGGAAGTGTTTTTAGATTCAAAATGTGTTTCTTTTTAAACTATTTTTAATGAGGTCTTATTTGCTTATATCTGTTTTTTTCTGGTACTTTTGTAATTATTTTGTCTTCTTTTATTGAGTATATGCTATATTTCTCTCACCCTTCACATTCAGCCTTTAAAAATACTGGTCTAACTATTTTTCTTGAAATTCAGGTAAGAATTTCTTCTTATTTTTTTAACTTGTTTAGTTTAGTCTGTTTGCAATTGGTATGATCTTTGGCTTTCTCTTCTACATTAAAGAAATAAAAAAAACTTCTGTATTTTCTATTTAGCATGAATTTGCTTTGTTTCTTCATTTCTTCTTCCTTAACTTCAACTAGATTGATTGAAAAAAGATTTTAATTCTCTTTTTATCCCTCTGAAGGCTTTTGGATTTTTACTGGTTAGCTTCAGGAAACTGGCAATGTTGCAGAGTAACACTGCCTTTCTGTTAAACTAGCTCTGTGTCTTGTTCTTAGGCTCAGGGCCTTGCAAAATGCCCATTGTTAGTGGATGATCTCTCTGGATGTTTGCTGGATGGCTCTTGCATTGTTTGGGTGTTGTAGGTTATCAGGTGTCTTGTTTGTGGGCTTCTAGGCTACATATGAGATTCGTAGCTGGGTGGCAATGAGTAGATTCCTCTGTGTCGTGTTTCTCACCTGAAATGGGTATAAAACAGTTTATGTCTCGTAAATTTGTGAGGAGGACGAAATGCTCTGTGTATAGAATGCTGTTGGCCCAGAGCTAAGACTCTCTCTGTTAGTTTGTTATCAAATTTATGTAAACCTTCATTTTCTATGTGTACCTGAAGAATAACCTCGAGGTAAGTGTGCACAGTAAGGATAAATGCTTTCAGATAGACTTCATTACATTTTTCTTAATAATTTGGTTATTCTTGGCATGGAAGGAAGATGGATGTTATTATGAACTGTAATTAATTAATGCTTGGGTCCAAAAGTGGTTCTGTTCCTGGAGTGGAGTTCAGCTGCTTCCAGGAGATATGTTAAGTCACTTCGGCCTTCCTTCTGACTGCAGTGTGAGGGAAGTGATGATCAGGGCACAGGCAGGTCCTCGAAGTGACCCCAGAGAGGGATGTGGGCACAGCCTCCTGTGTGGGGGCCTCGGGGCTTGATGACCAGCAGACTGACAACTGACCTCAGACTTCAAATGCCCCATTCAGGGCATTGGTCCGATAATTTATTGAGGGTGGATTCTGATCTATACTTTGAAAAAACTCTGGTGTATTAGTACTGTAGTCTTGGGATCTTTTAACTCTCAGAGGTATTTCATATAAAGAAAACACAACACCAGCACTTCCTAAGGCCAAAATGTACCATCGATAATTATTCATAAGGGTGTCTTTGCAGGCCAATTCTCAAATTGTCATAAATAAGAAGAAAACTTTGTGTCAGTGTCTTACTTTAAAGCCACGGCTGGTAGGTGCCATGCGTGTAGTGCTGACTCTTGTTCCCCCTCACCGGCCCAGGGGTCGCCGTTCGCCAGCCAGGGGCCCCGGCGTTATGACCTGTTTGCCACCACGGCCGTCAGCGACGGCGTGAAGCTGTGGGACCTGAGAACCCTGAGGTGAGGTGATCTCTTTTCCAAATACCACGTGGTTGTGGTGACCCCATTCATGCTGACCCATCTAAGAAAAGTGTGATGGATACACAGAGCAGGTCACAAAGTTGGGAATGCTGATGGAAAAGCCGGTCTTCCCTCTGCTGCGCGTGTGCCGTGTGACCCCTGAGGCTCAGGGTGCTCGGGGAGGTCTGGAGGTGCTGCTGGAGGGCAGTGACGCGGGCGTCCGTGTAGGGCTGCTCCTGTTCCGTCCTGGGGAATGATCGCGAAGTAGATGATGTGTAGAGCGGAGGGCCCTCAGTGTGTGTGTGTCCCTGCACACGTCTAGATGGCAGGGCCAGAATGAGCGGGGTCTGTGCTGTCCTCTAAGCGGCGAAGGGAATGTGAAGCCCCTGCCACACATGAGCACGCGGTCCCTGGGCCGCCACCTGTGGGGACCGCGCTGGCCCCGTGCAGCCCCTGGCCGCCAGCCGTCTGTCCCCGCCAGCTGTGTGGGCCCCTCCGTGGGCGTGCGGGGGAGCACGTGACCAGCCTCGAGATCGGGCTGCACCTCCCAGAGTCTTCCATCACTGATCCAAATAGTTTGTGATTTGAAAACGTTACTTTTTATATTTTCAAGATCTGCAGAATAGCCTGCTTGCCTCTGACGGCCACACGCGAGGGGCTCAGGGCTGGTTTGCTCGTTGTGGGGAAGACAGGCTACACGTCAGTGTCCTTTGCCCTTATTTGCATTAAAATTAAAAAATCATTTTTTTTTCTCCTGGTGTTTCTCTTTTTCCTGTAGATGCGAGCGCTGTTTTCAGGGACATCCAAACCGCGGGTACCCCTGTGGGATTGCTCTGAGCCCATGCGGGCGCTACGTGGCTTCTGGTGCGGAGGACAGACACGTAAGTGCTGGGTCGCCTCGCGGCTGGTCCTCCCTCTCAAGAGCCTCCACTCACTCTCGCAGAAACTGTTGTAAGGATGAACATCTATGTTAATAAGAGCCATGTGTGAGCTATGAAAGGCCCTCTGGCGTGAATTTGGGCGAGGTGTGATGATTTTAAACCCCAGTGACACCTTCATTTATATCTTTATTCATTTATCAGTGGTTGCACAAAATTGCTGCACTTTCTGTGACTCGCCAGATACCAGCACTAATACGTAAAATATCCGATCCAAGTGTTTAACTGGAACTGTACCTTTTTGATGTCTTTGAGAACAGTGTACTTCTTTTTGATTCACCGCAGCAATATGCTCCCCAATGTCCATCACCCAGCCCCCCTCCCCCCGCCTACAACCCTCAGTTTGTTTCCTGAGTCTAAGAGTCTCTTATGGTTTGTCTCCCTCCCTTGGTCCCATCTTGTTTCATTTCTTCCCTCCCTGCCCTCCATGACCCCTCACCCTGCCTCTCAAATTCCTCATAGCAGAGAGATCATATGATAATTGTCTTTCTCTGATTGACTTATTTCACTCAGCATAATACTCTCCAGCTCCGTCCACGTCATTCATTCTTTTTGATGGATGAGTAATATTCTGCTGTCCACATACAGACCACATCTTCTTTACCCATTCATCTGACATCCAGGCTGTTTCCATATTTTGGCTATTGTGGACATTGCTGCTATAAACATTTGGGAGCATGTGCCCCTTTGGATCACTACATTCATATCTTCAGGGTAAATACCTATTACTGAAATTGCTGGATTACAGGGTAGCTCTATTTTCAACTTTTTGAGGAACCTGCATACTGTTTTCCAGAGTGGCTGCATTCCCACTAACAGTGTAGGAAGGTTCCCCTTTCTCTGCATCCTCACTAACACCTGAGTTTTGTGACATGTTAATTTTACCCATTCTGATTGGTGTGTGAGGTGGGATCTCACTGTGGTTTTGATTTGTATTTCCCTGATGCTGAGGGATGTTAAGCACTTTTTCATGTGTCTGTTGGTCATTTGGATGTCTTCTTTGCAGAAATGTCTGTTCACGTCTTCTGCCCATTTCTTGATTGGATTATTTGTTCTTTGGTTGTTGGGTTTGATAGTTCTTTATAGATTTTGGATACTAGCCCTCTATCTGATATGTCCTTGCAAATATCTTCTCCCATTCTGTCAGTTGGTTTTTGGTTTTGTTGACCATTTCCTTTGCTTTGCAAAACTTTTGATCTTGATGAAGACCCAGTAGTTCATTCTTACCCCTGCTTCCCTTGCCTTTGGTGATGCTTCTAGGAAGAAGTTGCTGTGGCTGAGGGTGAAGAGGTTGCTGCCCATGTTCTCCTCTAGGATTTTGATGGAGTCCTGTCTCACATTGAGGTCTTTCATCCATTTGAGTCTATTTTTGTGTGTGGTGTAAGGAAATAGTCCAGTTTCATTCTTTTGCATGTGGCTGCCCAATTTTCCCAACACCGTTTGTTGAAAAGACTGTCTTTTTTCCACTGGACTTTTTTCCATTTTTTCCATTACTTTGTCAAAGATGAGTTGACCATAGAGTTGAGGGCCCATTGCTGGGCTCTCTATTCTGTTCCATTGATTTTTGTGTCTGTTTTTGTGCCAGTACCATGTTGTCTTGATGATTACAGCTTTGTAATCTTAAAGTCTGGAATTGTGATGCCGCCAACTTTGGTTTTATTTTTCAACATTCCTCTAGGTATTTGGGTCTTTTCTGGTTCCATATAAATTTTAGAAATATTTGTTCCATTTAAAAAAAAACCATGATGGTATTTTGATAGGGATTGCATTAAATGTGTAGATTTCTTTAGGCATAGACATTTTCACAATATTTGTTCTTCCAGTCCCTGAGCATGGAACATTTTTCCATTTCTTTGTGTCTTCCTCAGTTTCTTTCATGAGTACTTTATAGTTTTCTGGGTACAGATTCTTTGCCTTTTTGGTTAGGTTTACTCCTAGGTATCTTACGGTTTGGGGTGCCCCTGTAAATGGAATCGACTCCTTAATTTCTCTTCTTCTGTCTTGCCGTTGGTGTATAGAAATGCAACCAATTTCTGTGCATTGATTTTATATCCTGACACTTTACTGAATTCTTGTATAAGTTCTAACAGTTTTAGAGTGGAGTCTTTTGGGTTTTCCACATAAAGTATCGTATCATCTGCAAAGAGCGAGATTTTGACTTCTTCTCTGCTGATTCGGATGCCTTTTATTTCTTTTTGTTGTCTGATTGCTGAGGTCAGGACTTCTAATACTATGTTGAATAGCAGTGGTGATAGTGGACAGCTCTGCCATGTTCCTGATCTTAGGGGAAAACTCACTTTTTCCCCATTGAGAATGATATTAGCTTTGGGTTTTCATAGGTGGCTTTTATGATATTGAAGTATGTACCGTCATCCCTACACTGTGAAGAGTTTTGATCAGGAAGGGTGCTGGACTTTGTCAAAAGTTTTTTCAGCATCTGTTGAGAAGATCATATGGTTCTTGTTCTTTCTTTTATTAATGTACTGTATCACATTGATTGATTTGTGTATGTTGAACCAACCTTGCAGCCCAGGAATAAATCCCACTTGATCATGGTGAATAATCCTTTTAATATACTGTTGGATCCTATTGGCTAGTATTTTGGTGAGAATTTTTGTGTCTGTGCTCATCAAGAATATTGGTCTGTAATTCTCTTTTATCATGAGGTCTTTGTCTGGTTATGGAATCCAGGTAACGCTAGCTTCATAAAATGAGTTTGGAAGTTTTCCTTCCATTGCAGTTTTTTGGAACAGTTTCAGGAGTATAAGTATTAATTCTTCTTTATATGTTTGTAGAGTTTCCCTGGGGAGCTGTCTGGTCCTGGGCTCTTGTTTGTTGGGAGATTTTTGATGACTGCTTCAATCTACTTACTGGTTTTGGGTCTGTTCATGTTTTCTATTTCTTCCTGGTTCAGTTTTGGTAGTTTCTATGTCTCTAGGAATGCATCCATTTCTTCTAGATTGTCAAATTTGCTGGTGTATAGTTGCTCATTATATTTTCTTATAATTGTTTGTATTTCTTTCATGTTGGTTGTGATCTCTCCTCTTTCATTCATGATTTGATTAATTTGGGTCCTTTCTCTTTTCTTTTTGATAAGTCTGTCCAGGGGTTTATCAGTTTTGTTAATTCTCTCAAAGAATCAGCTCCTAGTTTTGTTGATTTGTTCTACTGTTCTTTTGGTTTCTATTTCATTGATTTCTGCTCTGGTCTTTATTGTTTCTCCTTTCCTGCTGGGTTTAGGCTTTCTTTGCTGTTCTTTCTCCAGCTCATGTAGGTGTAGGGTTATATTTGAGATTTTCTTGTTTCTTGAGAAAGGCTTGTATTGCTGTATACTTTCCTCTGAGGACTGCCTTTGCTGTGTTCCAAAGATTTTGAATGATTATGTTTTCATTTTCATTTCATTTTCTATGATTTTTAAAAGATTTTATTCATTTATTTGACAAAGAGAGAGCGATTACAAGTAGGCAGAGAGGCAGGCAGAGAGAGAGGAGGAAGCAGGATCCCTGCTGAGTGGAGAGCCCGATGCGGGCCTCGATCCCAGGACCCTGAGATCATGACCTGAGCTGAAGGCAGAGGCTTTAACCCACTGAGCCCCCAGGCGCCCTCATTTTCTATGATTTTTAAAAATTCTTTAATTTCCTGGCTGACCCGTTCAGTCTTTAGTAGATACTCTTTAGCTTCCATGAGTTTGAGTTCTTTCCGACCTTCCTCTTGTGGTTAAGTTCTAGTTTCAAAGCACTGTGGTCTGAAAATATGCAGGGAAGGATCCCAGTCTTTTGGTGCCAGTTGAGGCCTGATCTGTGATCCAGGATGTGAACTATTCTGGAGAATGTTCCATGTGAACTAGAGAAGAATGTGTATTCTGTTGATTTTGGATGAAATATTCCGAATATATCTGTAATGTCCATCTGATCCAGTCTGTCACTTAAAGCCTTTATTTCCTTGTTGATCTTTTGCTTAGATGATTTGTCCATTTCAGTGAGGGGAGTGTTAGTCCCCTACTATTATTGTATTATTGTCAATGTGTCTCTTTGATTCAGTTATTAATTGGTTGATATAATTGGCTGCTCCCTATTAGGGGCATAAGTATTTAATATTGTTTGATCTTCTTGTTGGACAGAGCCTTTAAGTATGATATAGTGTCCTTCCTTGTGCCTTATTATACTCTTTGGCTTAAAATATAATTTGTCTGATAGAAGGATTGCCATACCAGCTTTCTTTTGATGTCCATTAGCATGGTAATGTGTTTTCCACCACCTCACTTTAAATTTGGAGGTGTCTTTGGGTATAAAAGGAATTTCTTGGAGACAGTATATTGATGGGTCTTGTTTCTTTAATCCATTTTGATACCCTGTATCTTGATTGGAGCATTTAGCCCATTTACATTCAGGGTAACTATTGAAAGATATAAATTTAGTGCCATTGTATTGCGTATAAGGTGACTGTTACTGTATTGTCTCTGTTCCTCTCTGGTCTGTTACTTTCAGGCTCTCTCTCTGCTTAGAGGACCCATTTCAGTATTTCCTGTAGGGCTGGTTTGGTGTTTGCAAATTCTTTTAGTTTTTGTTTGCCCTGGAAGCTTTTTACCTCTCCTTCTTTTTTCAATGACAGCCTAGTTAGAAATAGTATTCTTGGCTGCATATTTTTCTTGCTTAGTGCTCTGAATATATCATGCCAGTCCTTTCTGGCCTGCCAGGTCTCTGTGCATAGGTTTGTTGCCAATCTAATAGTTCTGCCATTTTATGTTACAGACCTCTTCTCCTGAGCTGCTTTCAGGATTTTCTCTTTGTCACTGAGACTTGTAAGTTTTACTAGTAGATGATGGGTGTGGGCCTATTTTTATTGACTTTTGAGGGGGGTTTTCTCTGCCTCCTGGATTTTTATACTTGTTCCCTTGCCAAATTAGGTAAATTTTCTGTTATAATTTGCTCCAATATACCTTCTGTCCCTCTCTCTCTTTCTTTTTCTTCTGGGATCCCAATTATTCCAATATTGTTTCTTCTTACGGTATTAGTTATCTCTCAGATTCTCCCCTTGTGGTCTAGTAGTTGTTTGTCTCTATTTTTCTCATCTTCTTTATTTTCCATCATTTGGTCTTTAGATCACTAATTCTTGCTTCTGCATCATTTATCCTAGTAGTAAGTGCTTCCATTTTTGATTGCACTTCATTAATAGATTTTTTTATTTCAACTTGGTTAGATTTTAGTTCTTTTACTTCTCCAGAAAGGGATTTTACTTCTCCAGAAGTGATTCTCTAGTATCTTCCATGCTTTTTTTTGAGCCCATCTAGTACCTTGATGCTCATCATTCTGAGCTCTAGTTTGGACATATTACTAATGTCCATATTAATTAGGTCCCTAGCTATTGGTAATGCCTTGTTCTTTTCTTTGAGGTGAGTTTTTCTGCCTTGTTATTTTATCCAGATAATTGGTGAATGAGGGAACAAAATACTAAAAGAATAGCAACAACCCCAGAAAAATATACACTAACCAAATCAGAAGAGACCTGAAACAGGGGGTAGAAGAAAGGAAAAAAAATCTATATCTATCTGTCTCTCTCTCTATATTTGATTCGACAGGTGAGTAGAACAGAACCACACACTTGATTTTGGGTGTATTTTGGTCTGTTAGAAGAAACTGCCTCCGAAAATTTTAAAGAAAGAAAAACATATGGATGAACAAAAATAAGGGTATACATGATGAAGGGATGGAATATGATTATAAAGATGAAAATTATAAAAGATACTAAAAAAGGAATTGATAAGAAGTCTGTTGAAAAAAGATAAAATTAAAAGAAGAGGAAATGATGTGATGAGGCTGGAGACTAGAACAAAGACATGTACTAGATTTAGAATATATTTTGATCTATTAGAAGAACCTGTATCCCAAAATTTTAAAGAAAGAAAAACCTATATGTATACAAAGATAAGCTTATTGAGTGAAATAAGCCAAGTAGAAAAAGTCAAGTATCACATGGTTTCACTTACTTGTGGTGCATAAGGGGTAATATAGAAGAGAGTAGGAGAAGGAAAGTAAATGGGAAGTAGGGTAATTCAGGGAAAGAAATGAAACATGAGAGACTCTGGACACAGAAACAAACTGAGGGACTTGGAGGGAGGGGGTGGGGGGATGGGCGAGCCTGGTGGTGGGTACTGGGGGCACCTATTGTGTGGAGCACTGGGTATGGGGCATGGACAATGAATCTTGAAACACTGAAAAAATAAAATAAATTTAACGTAAAAAAAAAAAGATAAGCTTATATACAATGAAAGGATAGAATACGACTAAAGCAATGACAATTAAAAAGATTTTTTTTAAGAAAAGGTATTGATAAGACAAAATAGTTAAAACAACATTAAAATGGGAAAGAGAAAAAATGTTAAAAAAAGAATAAGAAAAACATAAAATTAAAGAGATTTAACTTTGAAAGACTAAAGAACCTTCCTGGAAAAGCCGGGAATTCTACCTGATGCATTCCCGAGCTCTGGAGTTCCGCAGTTGTCCTTGATGGGCGGACTTGGTCTTGGCTGGGGGCGGGGCCTGTTGCCGTGGTTCCTGCGCGTCACTGCCGGAGGCAGAAGTGCCCCGCCCTGGCCGGAAGTGCCCCGCCCTGGCCGGAAGTGCCCGCCCTCCCGGGCCAGCCCACGTGATCTGCAGGCTAGTCTCCTTCCTGGGATTGCCGGTCTTCTCTCCCATCTGAGGCCGAGTCTGCAGGTCCCGCGGAGCCCGGGGCGGACCGGGAGTGTGGGGCCCTGCTGCTCCGCCGCCTTGCTGCCCCTCCAACGCTGTACTTATTCTAGGACCCCTTTTTCTAACCTTCCAGAGAAGTGCCTTTATTTATCCACAGGGCTTGGGAAGTGAAAAAACCCTAGGAAAAGGGAATTTCAGACGCGGCCCTGCTGCAGGGCCCGCGCTTCCTGGCGGTCACCGCCTGGTTGCCAGCACGCCCCACGTCTCCCAGCCGGCCGCTGCGGCCAGCTCTTGGTCTCACGGACTCGCAGTGGCCGGGCCGCCCTGTGCCGGGCATCCCCGAGCAGCTCGCGCCCACGGCCCTGCTTGCTGCTGGTGCCGGCGGTGAGAGCCTCGCGCGCCTGCCTGCTCCGGCCGCGGTCCGGCCTGCTGTCTGGGCCGCGCTGCCGTTGCCGCCGCGGCTGCCCGGTGGCCCTCCCGTGGACGTCGTCGCGGGGCTGCCTCTGGGTGGAGAGACGAACGGGCACACACGGGGCCCGGCTCACTTGGCTGGTTTCCCTGAGCAAAAGCGGCGCAGCCGGTGCAGACCTGCTCAGTCTCGCTTGTGGCTGCCCAGAGAGCACGGGGGCCTCTTTGGTGGATGGGGCCACGGAGGGGGCCGTTCTGCTGTCCCGGGGCGGCGTTCGGATCTGCGGGCAGTTGCTCACAAGGTTCTGTGATCCGGGGGGGCTGGTCCCCAGCACCTGCACAGACACCTGCATGGACAGCCTGTGGCCCGTGGGCAGCCTGCACGTGGTGTCGTTTTCACCATTTTCTGCTAGAGGACCTGCTCCTTTCTCCTCCTCCCTGTGGCTTTTCATACTCTTCACCATCAAGTCCTTCTGGGTCAGTTTGTTGTGGTTCAGAAAGTGTGTGTATGATTATCTGAGAGCCAGCGGCCAGTTTCGGTGCCACGGATATTTTTAAAAATATTTTATTTATTTATTTGAGAGTGAGAGAGTGAGTGCGTGAGAGAGAGAGCATGAGAGGGGAGAAGGTCAGAGGGAGAAGCAGGCTCCCTGCAGAGTTGGGATCCTGATGCGGGACTTGATCCCGGGACTCCAGGATCATGACCTGAGCTCAAGGCAGTGGCTTAACGACTGAGCCACCCAGGCGTCCAACGTCATGAATCTTTTGGTTGGTTTGCACACTCATCCAGTAAAAATTCCAGCCCTCATTTTCTGTCACTTGGATCCATCCACTCTTCAAACTTATTTATCAGCACTGACTTCTCACCGTCTGTGATCCGTTTCGCTTCTCTTGCTGCAGCCCCCCAGGACTGATGGCGCCCACAGGAATGCCCACTCCCTCTGCAGCTCCAGTGAAAGCTCCCTCGTGTTCCTACCTCATATCGGATAGCTGTTCCGCTGTCTCCTCCTGTGGGGGCACAGTGTGCAGGAGCACCGAGGAGCACAGAGCATGGCGGCCCCGGGTGGCGCCCCAGCTGACCACTGCTCTGCCGCCCGGCCCAGTGTACTTGCTTTATGGCACTGTTTTAAATTGATTTTTAAATTTAATTTAATTTTCTTTAGAGAGAGAGTTGGGGGAGGAGCACAGGGAGGGAGAGAGAATCTCCAGCAGGCTCCACACCCAGCGGGCAGCCCAGCTTGGGCCTTGACCTCCCCACCCTGAGATGGTGACCTGAGCCGAAATCCAGTCAGATGCTCAAGGAAGGAGCACCCCCCCACACCAGGTGCCCCTCAGTGTACTTGTTTTAATCAAATTGCCTTCCCTTCTTCTCTCCCACATCCGTTACATGTGAGACACACGTGTCTTCTGATGGATTTGGAGTGGAGACTCATACATTTCCATGTGTCCTCCACATGCTTAAAAAGGTTTTGTGTTTCTTAGGGCCATTGTAATGGATCACTTCTGATTGGGCAGCTTAGACGGAGAAGTCTATTCTCTCATAGTTTTGGAGGCTGCAAGTCCAAAGTCTAGATGTTGGAGGGTTGGTTCCTCCTGGACACCCTGAGGAACTGTTTGCACTGGCCCCTTCCACTCCTGGTGCTGGCTGCCCATCTTTGCCATTCTTTGGCTTGAGGTTTATCAGTTCAGGGGTCTGCCCCCATCTTCACACAGCTGTCTTCTCTGGTGTTGCCATTCTCCCTCTTCTTTCTCTTATAAGGATACTGATCACTGGACACCCTAATTCCAAGATGATCTTATCTTAATCATATCAGCAGAGATCTTACTTCCAATAATATTATATTCACAGGTCCTGGGGTTAGGACTTGAACATATCACTTTGGGGAACACAGTTCAACTCACTACTAGTTTATAAGGGCTATCTAAATAAAGAAATAGAGAAATTTCTAAAAACTCAAGGAAGCTATCAAGTTTATTTCGAAAAAAATAACTTTTACCATTTTGCTAAGATATTGTCTAAACTTTTTTTAAAATTCAGTTTAACTAATGTGAATGAAATTTAAAAATATGGAAAACTACTTTATGAAACTGCTGAGTAGAAAAATCTGTTATAAGATTTTTCTAGTTCGTTAGTAACTAAATGTACTCCATTAACATCTTTTTTTGTCATCTGCTATGATAGATATTTGAGTTCACTCTAAATGAGGTACTTTGATTATGTGAAAGTGGGTAGAAACAGATACTTTATTTATTTATTTTTTTTTTTAAAGAGGAAATTACCTTTTCTTTTTTTTTTTTAAGATTTTATTTATTTGACAGAGAGAAACAAAGCTAGAGAGGGAACACAAGCAGAGGGACTGAGAGAGGGAGAAGCAGGCCTTCTGCCGAGCGGGAAGCCCGATGTGGGGCTCGATCCCGGGTCTCCAGGATCATGACCTGAGCCGAAAGCAGTCGCTTAACCAACTGAGCCACCCAGGCGCCCCAAGAAACAGATACTTTAAATCTGTTTTAAAAGAATACACTGTATTCTGAAATGTGAATACTATGTAGCTAATAAGTAATTTGAAAATTTATTAAATTTATTAGATTTATTAAAATTAAAATTCATTAAAACAATTAAAAAAATTAAAATAACATTTATCTGACAGTATGACCTATTTGTCACCATTTTATTTTGCAGTTTTGAACAAAAGCCTTGCACTACCATCACTAAGATGAAAATAATATGATTTTGGTTTTTCCTCTAAATTATTTCTCTGTATGGAGTGCCTGGGTGGCTTAGTTCAGTTGAGCATCTGGCTCTTGATTTTGGCTCAGGTCATGGTCTCAGTGTGGTGGGATTGAACCCTACTCTGGGCTCCAAGATTCTCTTTCTCCCTTCCCCCCACTCATGCATGCTCTCTATAAGTAAATTAATAGATAGGTATATAAATGAATGAATGAATAGATACATTAATAAGTAAGTAGTTTCTCTATATCCTGTCATGTATTCTAAACTCTCTTACTAATTCAAATTTATACATCAAGTTGAATTCCTTTTTGGAACATCTTATTATGCATTACGGCTTTGTGGCTTTCAGGTAGAATATCAGATCCTTACTTGTTTCAAAGGCTTGAGCACTACTTGGATACTATGTATGAAATTCATGATATAGCTTCAATATGGATCTAATTTTTTTAGGAGCCAAATGCAAGTCAGCTGCATACATTGAATTTTCTTGAAGGTTTCGATCACAATTTTCTTTAATTCAACATATTTGTGAGTGCAGCTGAAAATATAATTACAATTAAGACAATAAAGTCACAGAGACATTGATAATAGATGAGGAATGAAGCTGATGTGAGAACACTTAAGTCTAAAACAGTAAGGCTTAAACCATTACTACAGATAATGAGGAATATTTAATAATAACAATGCTAGTCTATATAGAAAATACTATAGTTTGGGCTCCTGGGTGGCTCAGTGGGTTAAAGACTCTGCCTTTGGTTCAGGTCATGATCTCAGGGTCCTGGGATCGAGGCCCACGTCAGGCTCTCGGCTCAGCAGGGAGCCTGCTTCCTCCTCTATCTCTGCCTGCCTCTCTGCCTACTTGTGATCTCTCTCTCTCTGTCAAATAAATAGATGGAATCTTTGGAGGAAAAAAAAAGAAAATATCATAATTCAAACCTATATGCACCTGATAACAGAGTGACAAAGTTTGAAAAGGAGAATCCTGAGGAAAAAAAAAGCATCCTCTCTCTTCAGAGATGACATGATACTTTATGTGGAAAACACAAAAGACTCCACCCCCAAATTACTAGAACTCATACAGCAATTCAGTAATGTGGCAGGATACAAAATCAGTTGCTTTCCTGTACACTAACGGTGTAACTGTAGAAAGAGAAGTTAGGGAATAGATTCCAGTTATAGTAGCATGCTCAATTAAAATGGAAGACTAGAATGGCTAGAAAACAAATTATTGCTGATCATGATGGTTTTCTGCTTAAAATATTCTGCCGATCTTCCAATGTCATGTAGAATACTGATCAAGTATCTTTATGAGGTATGCGGGAATCTCCATGATACGCGCCAAGTGGCCCGCTGCACTTTGTCTCTATGTCTCCCGATTTTCTATTCCATGTTGTCATACAAACTCTGGATATGACAGTCCTTTTTACAATACAAAAAATGAGTGTGAATGAAAAAAATTCTCACAGACAAGAAACCACACAAAAAAATGCGTTTTCTATGCAGATGACAACTAACAATGTATTTGAAAATAAGCTGAAGGAAATTAAGAAAACACGTAAACTTTAACAGAAGAGCTGAAGCAGAAACAGTAGGGCAGAAATAGACCTGTGAGACACAGGAGTAGAGGAAATGATGACTGATAGACATTAAGAAAGTGTTCGGAAAAATTTTCAGAAATAAAGGCCACATTTGAATGAATGTAGTAGAAAGCACACACTCCAGAGAGCATAACAAGGGAAAAGAAGATATGAAGAGAAAAAAGAATTCAGTACTTTCTGAATAAAGAAAATGATGAAAACATTCAAGATGAAAGGCAGATAGAGAAGTTTCACAAAAGAGATTCAACCTATATCTAATTGGAGACCCTCTAGAATATTTCTCAAGCAGTAACTGAATAGAACTAATATTTAAAATTGTAATTCAAAAGTAGCTTTTTCAGAAATTACTTTAATCTGTATATTGAAAGGGCATCTGGAAAAATTGGCCCAGATTGGTCATCAAAACATGATTCAGTACATCTACTTTACTATAATATTTAAAACAACACCAACAAAACACCTTTGTGTATTCATAGAAAATCTTCAAGAATTTATAAAAAGCATCTGATTGGCATTAAACTTTCTGAAACATCATTTATGTTAGAAAACATTCAGAGAAACACATTTAACATACTCTAAAAGAAAAAAACAATGCCAAGAATTTTTATATCCAGGTATATTGTCCTTAAGTATAAAATCAGACATGTGATTATGAACATGTCTGGACTAAAGGAGTAGTGTTGTCTTGATTCGTTCTTGAAGAAAAGCTTCAAAAGCCAAAGTGACATTGAAGAGACTTCAGCACAGTGTTCATGTGGACATCGATCGTTGATCTGTATCACTAAGACCAAGCGATGGGATGAGGGTACCGCCATACTTTGCAAATGTCATATCTGTTCCAGGAGAAAATAATGCAAACATGGGAGATGTGAGAGCACGCTGGGAGGTAGCATGAGCTCCTTGATTTTCTTATAAATCCCTTTATATAATCTCTCCCTTATAATAATTGGGAGTGAAGGCTGAGCCCCTGAAGCTGAGACTTTCCCACACTAGGGTTTATGTAAGAGTATCAGTATGATCATCCTGATGACTCCTGCTGGGCGGTGGGGGAGAGGGAACAGAGAGGGGAAACATGGCTGTCAGACACTTCCAGTACTGGGAACAGTAGGACATGTACATGTCTCAAGGGAGTGAGCTGCAGGTTTTATAGAAATATCTTGATAGAAGGTAACCACTAGGACAAGAAAGCAATCTTTTTATTACTTCTGTCTCTTTATTTCTTCTTCTATTAAAAAAATCCCTAAGAAAATTCAAAATTCGAGTAACAACATGAAAATTTGGATGATGTCTGTCGTTTTTGTATTTAATGGTCTTATTCTCAGTGAGACACAAAGACGGAGCCTATAGCCTTCCGTGGCAGCTGCTGGTCACACTTGATGCCCCCCACCATGGTGTTCTGTGGTTTCCTCACCTATGCAGCTGTGTTTCTAGAGGCTGTGTGCCCTGGGGAGCATCTGGTTCTAGAAATTAGCAATACCTTGTGGTTATAGACGCAGGGCATTTGTAGGTCTAGAGCAGGGGTCAACGAGCTTTTTTGGGCTTTGGAGGCACGGGTGTCTGCTGTAGCACAAAAGTAGGCCCAGATGACGTGCACACGACTGGAGTGGCGGAGTCCAATCAGGCTTCCTTCACCTGCAGGCCGTGGGGAAGCCTCGCTGGGCCACAAGCCCCGAGAGCTGGACCCCTCGATGTCAGTGACACCAGTCCCGTCGTGGCCCTTTGTGGCACTTGTAGATTGTGCTGTCTTCTGGCGCTTCGTGGAGCCGGCCCATGGCAAGGGCTTCGTGGGACTTGCTGATGTGATTCTTGACCCTGAAGGCACCTGCGGGTCATGCTTGTGACTCTGTGGCTGCGAGTGTGGTGCATTTACATCCCTAGAAGCTGCTTGTCCACTGGCATGAAGGGTCACGTGCCCAGCTTAGAGTCATAGCCCCGAGCCTGCACTACACACTCAGGATGTTTGCTGAGTGCATAGACTTCTTCCTGGGTCCCACGGTGTGCTGAAAGTTGCATCTGTCTCGAGTAGAAATGCAATGTGGTTGGCCTACAGTGTTTCCGGCGTATAGTAGAGCGATCCAACAGTCGCATACACGACCCAGTATTCATCACACTCAGCGCACTCTTCATCCCTTTTGTCTAGTTTACCCACTCGCCCCTCACCCGCAACCGCCAGTTTGTTCTCCACAGTCACAAGCTTGTTTCTTTGTCGTCTTTTCTTTCTTCATTTATTTTGTTTCTTAAATTCCACATCTGAGTGAAATCATATGGCATTTGTCCTTTTCTTATTTCACGCAGCATAAAACTCTTTGGTTCCATTTGTGCCATTGCAGATGGCACGATCTCATTCTTTTTTATGTCTGAGCAATAGTCCATTGTATATATAGACCACATCTTCTGCTGATGGGCATCTCAGCTCCTTCCGCAGTTTGGCTCTTGTGGATGATGCTGCTATAAACATAGGGGTACACGTCTCTCTTCAAATTAATGTTTTGTATTCTTTGGGCAGTGCAAGTACTGGTTCATAGGGTAGCTCTATTCTTGACTTTCTGAGGGACCTCCATTCTGTCTGCGGCAGTCTGTAGCCCCAGCAGCAGTGCACAGGCTCTCCCTGTCTCCACACCCTCTCCAACACCTGTTCTCTGTGTTGTTGATGTCAGCCACTCTGAGTTGTGTGATGTTGTGTTGTTGATGTCAGCCACTCTGAGTTGTGTGATGTTGTGTTGTTGATGTCAGCCACTCTGAGTTGTGTGATGCTGTGTTGTTGATGTCAGCCACTCTGAGTTGTGTGATGTTGTGTTGTTGATGTCAGCCACTCTGAGTTGTGTGATGTTACATCTCATTGCAGTTCTGATTCCATATCCCAGATGATAAGTGATATTGAGGATCTTTTCATGTGTCTGTTGTCCATCTGAATGCATTCTTTGCAGAAATGTCTGTTCACGTCTTCTGCCAACTTTTTAATTGGGCTGACTGGCTTTTGGGTGTTGTGTAAGTTCTTCCTAGAGTTGGGATACTAGCCCTTTATCAGATATGTTGTTTGCAAATATTTTCTCCCATTCTGAAAGTTGCCTTTTAGTTTTGTTGACTGTTTCCTCTGCTGCGCATAAACTTTTTATTTTGATGTTCTCCCAGTAGTTTCATTTGGCTTTTATTTCCCTTGCTTCAGGAGGCCTAGCTAGAAAATTTTGCTGTGGTTGATGTCAAAGAGATAACTGCCTATGTTTTCTTTTAGGAGTTTTATGGTTTCAGGTTTCACATTTAGGTCTTTAATCCATTTTGAGTCTATTTTTATGTATGGTGTAAAAGAATGGTTCAGTTTAATTTTTCTGTATATACCTGCCCAGTTTTCCGTTTATTGAAGAGACTGTCTTTTTCCCATTGGATACTCTATCCTGCTTTGTTGAAGATCAATTGACCATATAATTGTGGGTTTATTTCTGGGCTCTCTGTTCTGTCCCATCAACCTAGGTGTGTGTTTCGGTGCCAGTACCATACGGTCTTGATTATTCCCCTTGGAGTGTGTCTTATAAACTGGGACTGTTACACTTCCAGTGTTGTTTTTCTTTTTCAAAATTGCTTTGTTTTTTTTAAAATTTCAATTCGCCAACATATAGTACATCATTAGTTTTGATGCAGTGGTCAGAGATTCATTGGTTGTGTATAACACCACACCTGCCCTCCTTAATGCCCATGCCCTGGTTTCCCCATCCCCCAGCCCTCCCTCTGTAGCCCTCAGTGTATTTTCTGGAGTCCAGAGTCTCTCATGGTTTGTCTCCCTCTCTGATTTCTTCCCATTCCAGTTTCTCTCCCTTCCTCTGTGGGCCTCCATGCTATTCCCTATGTTCCACATATCCGTGACACCATACGATTGACGTTCTGCATCCCATTTACTTCACGCAGTGCAATCCCCTCCAGAGCAATCTACAGACTCAGTGCAATTCCTATCAAAATACCAACAGCAGTTTTCACAGAACTGGAACAATTCTAAAATTTGTATGGAACCACAAGAGATCCCAAAGCTCCAATGCAATCATTTTTAAGTGTCAGAAGAAATATCTAAATAAGAGGAAATAAGAGAGATATAAAATGAAGGCATCTCTCTGTGTTTATACGTATACAGTTGACTCTTGAACAATGTGGGGTCAACAGTCAAAAATTCACCAGTCACTTTTGATTCTCCTCAAACTTAACTATCACGAGCCGACTCCTGAGCAGAAGCCTTGTGATAAATAGTTGATTAACACCTGATTTGTGCAGTGTCTGTAGTGTACTGTATTTTTACAATAAAGTCAGCTAGAGAAAAGTCACTGAGAATCATAAGGAAGAGAAAATAAGTTAACAGTACTGTAGTCATCAAACAAATCTGTGTGGGAGCGGGCCCATATGGTTTAACCCTGAGTGTCCAGCTGTATGAATGAGAAGAAAGCAGCTGGACAGACCTGAGATCAGTATAGTGATTATATCAGTGAGTTCAAGTAGAATAAACTCCTCTTTTAAAAGAAAGACACCCAGATTGGATTTTATAGATAAAAAGAAAAATATGAGTTTATGCTAAGTGCAGAGGAGATGCTCTAAACAAAGTGATTCAGAAAGATAAAGAGGTTGGCAATGTGTGTCAGGCAAATTAAAATAAAAATAAAGGAGATTACATGATCCTGATGTCCCATAAGGCATAGTTCAGCCCCCCCCAAAAATTATGGAGGAAAAGACACTTTGTAATGCCAAAGGCTAAGACTCACAATGAAAATATACTGTTTATTCATCAATGAAAATAAACAGAAGAGCAAATTCATAAAGGAGATATACAAGAACAAAAAAACAATTAAATAGCCAGATACCAATAATGGGGACTTTAACAAAACCACCTCTGTCCTCAATCGATCAGGGGCACCAGCACAGTGAGGTTCTAGAACACGTAATCAATAATCACTAATGTATCTCATCGCCCAGACGCACATAGCCATACTCACACACCAACAAGGAAGGGGCAGCAAACATAGGAACACGAACTGTATATGACTCCACAGAGAAAAGCACAACAGATTAAAATGAAAACAAAAATAGCATTCTCTCTCCATGAGGCAGTTATCCCATAACTTGGTAATGAGATACAAAACAAGAGTTCCTCGTCTGTGGGTACAGAAGTTCTATCAGGGAACTGTTGGTTTAAGGTTGTAGAACAAAGTGACTGTGATATTTCCAACATGATATTTCAGTGTCTCTGGAATGTAAGTAAAGCAGTGCTTAGAGGGGGTTTTAAGGAACGGAACAATGAATGAACTAGATATCTGTCTATAAGGAGGTAAAGGAAGAACAAAATAAATAAGCAAGAAATTGAGATAAAAGCAGACAGAAGAGACAATAAATGTAATGCTTATTTTTGAAAACACAAAGTACAAAATAAGCTTTGCCTAACCTAGATATTTGAGAAAGAGAGAGCTTAATATATAATAAGAAATAAGAGAAAAAAAACATGGAACAGAGGAACTTTTAAAAATTGGGAGAATGCTTTTCAAGTACATGCAAATAAATATGAAAGGCATATAAAAATGGATAACTTAAAATAACACAATAAAAAATGGATGACTTGCAGAAAATATATCAGAATTTTCCCCAAAAGATAAACGAACAGGTTAGATTTTATAGAACAGAAAAAATATTCCAAGAGATTTTCTGCAAAAAAGTATTAGACCCTGATGATTTCTCAGGGGACTTTACCAAACTTTTAAAATCAGAGATATTTAACTATTTAAGGAAAGCATCCGGATTGTTTTTTGAAATGATTATAACCGATATTAATACTTGATAAAATTTCAGAGAAAAGCTACATTTACTTCTAAATTAAAAAATCTTAAGTGAGCTAGGAATAACAGAATCTGACCACACGTTTACAATAATTTCTCAATGCTCGTGAGATTCCAGGACAGCTCAATATCGAGGAAGCCATTAGCTAATGTAATGAGATTGTGTCATCATTTTCACATATGCAGAAAAGCCATTTCATCACAGTTCCCCACCATTTCGTATAAAACACCTCTTATAGGGTAAGTGTATGGACACTTGTCTCAAATGGTCAGATACTTACTTGCCCAGACTCCAGCTTGAGGAAACAGTGGAGGCAGCCTCTGACCAGGAACAAAGCAAGAATGCCCGTCAGCCCGTCAGCCGCACTGCTGTTTCACAGAGCGTCGGGATTTACAAATGGAATTCGGCAAGATACCGCGAGATAATTATAACAGAAAAGGAATAGTTAAAACTATCTTTATTCATAGATGATAAGATGACATATCTGGAAAACCCAAGAGAATCAGTGGTCACTATAAACAATAAAATAATTCAGGAAAGTGTTAACAGTAGGAATTAAGTTATTATCTGGAATTTAATGATCTTTATATATATGAATAATAACTGGTGAGAAGATATAATACAGAGGAGAATGCATTTAAAAGAGGCTGAAGAAGGACAGAATGTTCAGGCATAAACCTAACAAGAACTCTGCAAAACCTCTACGAAGAAAACTTAATTTTTTCTCAGAATATATACTTGAAAAATGCCATCTCTTGGCTTTTCTTCAAGAAGGCGATTGTTCTCTGTGGGTGATTTGTAAACATAACACTTCTGCAACGAAAAGCTCAACAGTTTTTGTGTAGGTGGACAGTCATTGTAAGATTAGTTCAAAGAACAAACAAGTAACAATTGTTAAGACGCCCTGGAGAAGACAGCAGTGTGTTGGGGGGTCTTGCTTTACCTATTATTAGAACACTGAGAAAGTCTCTAACTAAAGCAGCGCAGGGGGCGCCTGGGTGGCTCGTCCACTCGGTGTCCGACCCTTGGTTTGGGCTCAGGTCATGACGTTTGGGTCCTGGGATCCAGCCCGGGGCAGGGCTCTGTGCTTAGCGGGGAGTGCACTTGTGGGTTCTCTCCCTCTCCTGCTTGTGCGCACTCACTCTTCCCCTCCATCCCTCCCTCTTCCTCAAAATAAATAAAAGTCTTAAAAACCCCAGTGTGGAATGGGCGCGCACACTGAGAACAGGTGCGTACTTAAGAGCATCGGCCACTGGAGTTGAGGAGCAGGCACTGGAGCCACTGCCCTTCGGGACCTGGCAGGGGCCTCTGCCTGCCGTCCCCGCTGATGGGAACCAGAGTCCCTGCGTGAAGAGCTGCTTCCGGGTCGTGGCCAACAGCCGATGGATGAGCCAGGGACATCTCATGCCAAAAATAAAGGAAGAAACTGAGGCGTGAGGGGTCATGTGATATGGCCACAGAAGCAGCGCCAAATTGGCCAGAGAGGGCGCAGTTGAGCCCTGAGAGTCGCGACTGTAATTGGTTTTAAAATATCGTATACCTAAAATCGCACAGTTTTTGAATAACACTCCAAAAGGAATAACAGCGAACCCAGAGCAAACATAAAGGAAGCCTTACTGGACCGCATTTGGAGGTGACAGCAGTCCCTCACTCAGAACCATGTCTTTTAAAGGGAAATAATTCAGCAATCGTCTTGCCTTTCTTGTTTGGACTGTATTTCCAGTTAGCCTGATACCCTCTTTGAAGAAGGAAAGTTACTTTTTTAGGCTATAATTGCAGACAAGTGGAATGGCAGAATTAGAATATTCCCTCTTGCAATCTCAAAGTAATTGACTTTGGTGGACGTCATCAGTGGATGACACTATCAGATAAAGATCGATGGCCCCTAGATGGTCCTAGTCCCGGACCCATGGGGTTCCCTCTGCAGCAGGTGCGCTGTGATGTCTGCTGCAGGATGAGGTGGGCTCTGGGGCTGCTTTCGGGGTGCTTGCTTGACTCTCACGTTCTGGATGGCTGCGGTCACACAGCGATGACTCCATCCGCGTGTCGCCAGTGTCACAGGCTGATACAAGCCGTGTTTTTGCCAGATCTCTCTGCCCCAGCGTGTCACTAATGATCATGCTTTCGAAGAATGAACAATGGGTCCTTAGAAAGGACTGACTGGTTATGCAAGTGGTCGTAGGTCCGAGGACGTTGAAAGAGTCAGGAACAACATGGATGAGGATTCGTGCAGGACTCGACTGGCAGGTAACCAGTGGTCCGTGCTGTGTCAGACCACAGGCAGGGTCCCTCCAGACGGGAGGCCAAGCCCGGGTCCTTCAGTAACGTCTGTTGTTCACGTGCTCCACGGCCCAGACGGAGTCCTGGCTTCCGCCAAAGCGGGCCGTGTGTCAGTCCTCGTGAGGTGAAGTGAGGCTCTGTGCTAAACCTTCGACATACGGGTCTTCTGAGAAAACGTTATGATGTGTGTGCGCGCGCGCGTGTGTGAATTGAAAAGGCAGTGATCTGAAGCAATACGCCCAGTTGTGAGAAGCATCGTTTCTGGAAATATTTAAAAACACACACAAAGAGAATGACCGTGGTGTGATTGTTGATTCCCCGTGGACAGGATCACCACCGTTAGGAAGCCTCAGGAATGTGCGCTGACTTCTGCTTGCAGTTCCTTTTCTCGTTTCCTCTGTGCGGAGACTCTAGGCAGAAGGAAACGAAGCGCATGTGTTAAGAGTGATGGGAGCTGAAAAAGTGAAAGAAGCTCTACCTTTGAGGATACGGTTCAACAGAATGACAAAATGTTCCTACCGAACTCGTCTAGTCCTTTTCCAGCGACGCTTTCAGTCCTTGACGGGCTCGGCGGGACGTCTCGCACGGACTAGCGTTTGGCCTGAAAAACATGGCTGCTTTCCGCCTGTTCCTTTGGCTTCAGAGTGAGACTGACTTCCCAGGGCTTTGCTCCAAGTCTCATTCTTTTGTAGCGCATTTTAGCTGGGGCTCATTTCCCTTTGATGGGAGGACTGGCCTCATGGATTCTTTAAGGATTTTATTTGTCAGAAGAGAGCGGGCATGAGCAGGGGGAGGGGCAGAGGGCGAGGGAGAAGCAGACTCCCCGCTGAGCAGGGAGCCCGACGCGGGGCTTGAGCCCAGGACCCTGAGATCATGACCTGAGCCAGAGGCAGAGGCTTGACTGGCTGAGCCCCCAGGCGCCCCTGGTTTCATGAAGCTAATTCAAACCTGGTGTCATGGATGGAAGTGTTGTAGGTTAGGCCATGTTTTCAGCATCATGTCCATCGCGAGACTGCCTGAAAGCACACGCGGCCGGTGAGGATCTAATTGAGATACTTCGGATACTGCGGCTGTAGGGGCTGCTTTTGTCTTTAAACTTTGCCGTGACCAGGAAGATTCAGTGGAGTCTGGAACCTTCCAGGCAAAAGGATGTTTCATCTAAAAGCATTTTCGTCTTGATGAAATCCCAAAAGTTCATTTTATCTTTGTTTCTTTTGCCTTTGGAGACGTGTCATAAAAGAAGTTGCTGTGGCCGATGTTGAGGAGGTTACTGCCTGTGTTCTCTATGATTTTGATGGATTCCTGCCTCACACTGTGGTCTTTCATCCATTTTGAGTTTATCTTTGTGTGTGTTGCAAGAGAATGGTCGAATTTCATTCTACTATACGTAGCTGCCCAATTTTCCCAGAACGATAAAAATCTTCTGCACAGCACAGGAAACAGTCAACAAAACAAAGAGGCAACCCACGGAATAGGAGAGGATATTCGCAGATGACCTGCAGACAAAGGGCTGATAGCCAAGATCTATAAAGAACTCCTCAAACTCAACACCCAAAAAACTGATAATCAAGTAAAAAAATGGGCAGAAGACATGAACACTTCTCCAAAGAAGACATACAAATGGCTAACAGACACATGAAAAAATGTTCATCATCACTAGCTATCAGGGAAATTCAAATCAAAACCACACTGAGATACCACCTTCCACCAGTCAGAATGGCCAAAATTAACAAGTCAGGAAACAACAAGTGTTGGAGAGGCTGCGGTGAAAGGGGAACCCTCTTACACTGTTGGTGGGAATGTAAACTGGTGCAGCCGCTTTGGAAAACAGTGTGGAGATTCCTTAAAAAATTGAAAATAGAACTACCCTATGACCCTGCAATTGCACTACTGGGCATTTACCCCAATGATACAGATGTAGTGAAAAGAAGGGCCATATGCACCCCAATGTTCATCGCAGCAATGGCCACAATCACCAAACTGTGGAAAGAGCCAAGGTGCCCATCAACAGACGAATGGATAAAGAAGATGTGGTCCATATATACAATGGAGTACTATGCCTCCAACAGAAAGGATGAATATCCAACTTTTGTAGCAACATGGACTGGACTGGAAGAGATTATGCT
>PITA01024871.1:0-25449 GCA_004023965.1 Spilogale gracilis
AACAACGTTGATAAAACACTATCCTCCCGAAGAAAGCGGATGGCTGCTCTTACATGGGGTCTGGGGAAGCTTGGAGCTCAGAGACTGGTGGCCTCTCAGAAGCGGAGGTGGTCAGGGATTGGCTGTGGAAAGCAGTACTCAACTGTGGTTACTGCTGATTGGCTGGCTTTCAGACCCGCTTACCAATTCAGAGTTGTCCTTAATTGATTGGGAAGGGTTTCAAACGGAATCTGGTGGTTGTTACAATGATCAAAGAGCGTCCGGTCTTCCCTTCTTGGAGTATGGACACTATGTTCACCTCCTGTCCCCACCTGCCACCTCAGGCAGCCTGTGTAAGCCCCGTGGTATGAAATATTAAGAAATTTAATATTTTTAAAGCTTTTATTTATTTATTTGTCTGTTTGTTTGATAGAATAAGACACAGCGAGAGAGGGAACACAAGCAGGGGGAGTGCTTGAGGGAGAAGCAGGTTTCCCGATAAGCAGGGAGCCCCATGCGGGGCTGGACCCCAGGACCCCCAAGATCATGACCACAGACACTTAATGACTGAGCCACCCAGGCGCCCCAGGAATTTAATCTTTATGAGTCCCTTGAATTGTAAAGTGCCATACCTTGGCATGCTCCCCTAAGGTAAATAGGAAACACATGGCCCATGTGTGGGCCATTCCCCTTCCAGGCTTGCTTAAAGCTCATGCCCCTCTTTGCCAGGGAGCCCAGATTAAGACTCTGGCTGTATTCTAGCAGCCTCTGCTCATTAAGTGGTATTGCCAAATAATGGAAGATGATTGCCATCTTCCATGGAGGAAGGTTGTTTGCCATCTTGCTCTTAAACAACTTTGTAAATTGAACTATCCTGTGCCCCATTCTTTTAGCTTTGCCTTTTTAGTAAACCAGCTGAGGAATGTTCCAAGCACTTTTCTTCAGAAAATGTGTTGCATTATACAATGCATGGTTGTCCTTGAACTGCTAAGGGCAAAGATCCTGATCATCACTTTGTGGAAGAGATCTATTCCAGAAACAAGGCAGAGTAGTGTGTCAATTAGCACCAAGACAGATAAACATGTGGATTCTAATTCAGGCTGAAACATCATTTACCAGCTGTGGGACATTGGGCAACTTCCTTAAATTCTCTGAGCCTTTGTTTCCTCTCTCAAAATAGGGATAAAACAGGTAGGATTACTTGAAAGATTAGATGAGAGGAACACATAAGACACTTAGGAAGACTGGTAGACTGTAAGTGCTTAAAATGTTGGTTACAGCATAATTTGGTATTTTTATCTGTAAAGAAATCCCAGACCTGGGAGTCAGAAGGTCTGAGTTGTAATATAGCTAATATTACTAGGTGTGTGGCCCACGGTTAGTCACCAAAATAAGAATACTTGCATTGCCTATATAATTGAAGCGAATGTGTACTAACTTTGTGGTGCTGTTCAAATCACCCTAACAGCGCCTCAGTTTTCTTCCCTGTACAATGGGTGCTAATAGCTACTCAGTCTAGCCAATCAGGTGGCTGTGAGTATTAAATAATATACATAAACTGATAAAGAACCATGGGCGGTACTCATTTCTTGAGGATAATCAAGATTTTCTTAAAAAGATTTTATTTATTAATCTGACAGAGAGAGAGAGAGAGAGAGATCACAAGTAGGCAGAGAGGCAGGCAGAGAGAGAGGAGGAAGCAGGCTCCCTGCTTAGCAGAGAGCCCCATGCAGGCCTCTATCCCAGGACCTTGAGATCATGACCTGAGCCAAAGGCAGAGGCTTTAACCCACTGAGCCATCCAGGCGCCCAAGATTATTTTTAAAAAGAGGGGAGAATAGGGGTGCCTGTGTGGTTCAGTTGGTTAAGCTTCTATCTCTGGCTCAGGTCATGATCCTGGAGTCTCACATCGGGCTCCCTGCTTCTCCTTCTGCCTGCCACCACCACCACCCCACCCCCCCGCTTATGCTCTTTCTCTATCAAATAAATAAATAAAATAAAATAAAATAATAAAGGTGAAATACCATAAGTGGTATTTTTTAAAGTACTGATTGAATTTTATTGTGAAAAATGAAACATAGGGGCATCTGGCTGGCATAGTTGGTTGAGTGACCTACTCCTGCTCAAGGGTTCTAAGGGTTGTGGGATCAAGCCCCACAGTTGGCTCCTTGTTCAGCATGGAATCTGCTTAAGATTTTCTTTCCCTCTCCTTGTGTCCCTCGCCCCCAATCTCTCTCTCCCTCTCAAATAAATTTTTAAACAATTGAAATAAAATAAGTTAGCTTATCTTGAATTTTCCAGAATTTTATGGTTGTAATTATTTGCTAATTTTTAGAATCATAAAAATGAAGTGGTAATTTTTTTGTCTTAACCTGACAGACAAAATATTAAGACCTCCTTTTCTTCACATTTGACTCCTGCTACACACTTATTGAAAGGGTCATTTTTTGCAAAAATATTAAAGGACTTTACTCATTCTCCCAAGGGTCTCTTTTAATTCTCTGATATTTAAATGACTGTCTTTTGAAGCTTAAATTGTGTCCTCATCCAAGTCAGATGAAAGCCCGAATCTTTTGCAGGATATGCAATTTCACTTTGTTGCAATCAATTTGCATTTGATTTCCATTGTATTATTGACCACATGGGAGTGTCCAACAAAGATCTTGATACTATATGTGAAAGTAGACACCAACATAATGCAAGATATGTTAAATGGGAACTAATTGTAAAAGTGATCCATCAATTAGTGAATCTTCTTCTTTCCTGAGAACTTTCGTTTCCTTACGAAATCTTGGCACTGCCTGGATGTAGTTAATGAGCCTGCTCCCATTAAGAATGTATATGATCTGTTTCCCAAGAATTTGATTTGGGATCAAACTCTTAAGAAACTGTATTTCAAATGCCCTCAGATGGGAGATACTATTTTAAGGCCTGCTTTGATGTTTCTCAAGTAAAATGAAAAACTTACTTAATCCCTGACTTACTCTTACTTTTCACAAATCTGGATTTCCAGGAAGCACATTTTCTTTGAGCAGATGCATCTACATTGCTTCAGTGAGTTAGGGGGTCAGGTGATGGTGCCTCACTTTTCTCTCAGCAGGAAAGGGGCCAGGCCCAAGACCATTTTGAAGTAGGTGCAGGAAGGCCAGGTGTAGAAGTAAATTTCCCAAATTCAGGGCAAGAGTGAATTCCTGTGTGGAGCACCTCTCCCCTTCCCTGCTTGCCTGGTGGGCAAGAGCTCCTCTCAGTCCTCTGCAAGCAAGAAGAGTCGATGATTGAAGACATAAGCAGCCCAGGGAAGCATGCCCCCATCTTTCCTGAGCACCTCGCAGTCCTGTGACATCCCCTGACATGTCTGGAAAGGGAAGTGTCTGATGTTGTCATGATGACAAAAGCCACCCTCCCCCCATCTTGAACCAAAAGGCACTCTCCTAGCCTGTGGGATAAGCGATAAGTATGGCTGAGATCAAACAGGATTTCAGGGTGCTTTTGTTCAATTTCCTAAACCAGGCAGCTGTGGACAAAAATTTAGACAAACAACAGGCCTTTGAAGGAGATCTTGAAATGCTCTTGTCACTGTTGACTGAGTTGCCCCCAGGCTGCAGTCTGACCTTAGGATGATGAGAAGCTTGTACTCTGAAGAACTAGGGAGAAACTTTGGAATGTGCTTTGTTCTTTTCTTCCTCTCAAGGAGGACAGCGGATGGGTAGAGGAAAGAGACACAGAGAGAGACAGACAAGAGAGAAGTTGGAGGGTGGGGGTGAGGCCGAGGCTCTGGAGAGAATGCTGTGGTACCAGGAGAAGGGAGACACCATACCGCTTGTTGGGAAGACGACTTATGAGGGTATGAGGGATTTCCACCCCCCACCCCCAGCCCTGCTAAGTTCTCTTACAACAAAGTGGCTGCAGCTGAAATTTCTCCTGCCAGGCCTAGGTCTGTGAAGCTCCCACACACGATCCACAGACCCAAGCCAAATGTTGACAGTCTCAAAGCCTCACTTCACTACATCTTAAGGCAGTCCTAAATGCTTGTAGCTTCTCGTTTAGGAGAGGGAGAAGAAATCCCTTTGGGAAAACTCCCTTTGAAGGCATAAGCTCTAATGTTTAAAATCTGTTAGCAAACCACGCATTTCTCCACTCTCTCTGGGGCAGCTGGTTTCTCTCCAAATAAAGCACAGGGCTGCAGAGCATTCTAATGTGAGATCTTTGGGGTCTCCTTTAAACATCACTCAAAAGGCCCAGCTGCAGGGCGGTTGGCCTGAGACCACCTCCTACAGGCTCAATCCTATTTATAAAATCCTCTGGAACCTCTGTCTGGAAGGTGGGTTTAGGAACATTGTGTAACCCTGACATTGCCAAAGGGCATCTCAAGGTCCTGGGACATCAGCGTCAGGCCTGGAAGATGGGCGGAGGGAAAGTGTAGGCCTCCGTGAGGGCATCAGATGCCTCCTACCTGCAGTGGCGGGCATCTCAGCTGCACAGGGGCTCACAGAACTTTCGTGGGACAGAGGAGAAATGCGTCACCAGACCTCGGCAGAGTCTGAGTAAACCTTGAACGTAAAGGTCATGTTGCTTGTATCTGAAAAATCATGATGCAACAGGAAAGGACAGTTAGGGAGAGATGAGAAATATCACACAAAGGGCTATTATGTGCTCATGTAGGAGGACCTGGAGAGCACAGAAGTCACGATCTGTTCATACAGATGCTTATGGTCTAGTTGGGGAGACAGATGAAGACAGCCGAAGTCTGAAGGAGTTGTTCTCTGGGGATGATATGCCATACCAGCTGAAAGGTTAGCTCTGGAGGCCAGTTTCTTGGCATGAACGAAGCTTCTGCATTGCTGAGAATTGCTTTCGTCATCTTCAGACATGCACATCTTAGCGCCCACCTCACAGGGATAGTGTGCATTTCAAATGACCTATCCTCACAAAGCACTTAGCCCATAAAGGTGCTCAATAAAAATTAGCTATTGATATTATCTATTATTCAAAGATTGAATATAACTAAGCTCTAAAGTAGTATGGCATGGCAGAGTGTAATCCACAGTTCAGTGAAACAGAAAATAAGTTGCTTTGAAATGGGCTTGGAAAAATGGGTTGGATTTAAATTCTCAGTGGAGAGGGGCAGGAATCAGTTCAGGACACACACACACACAAATGAGAGAAGGCCCAGACAGCAGTGGTGTTCCTAGTCATGCACCAGACTGGACTGCAGGAATGGTGAACAAAGAAAGCATCTGGATTAGTTTACAAGGGCAGAGACAACACCTGGAATGGGGCAAATTCAACTCGATATAACAGAGAGGAGGAAGTCTAACACCTCTGAACAGCAGTGAGGGTGGTGAAGGTGGAGTTTCAGGATGATTAAAGGGACAAGAATTGCAAGACAGGGAACAGAGAGCCTAGAGCCAGGCTGGCCGGCTAGGGAGACGTGGTAGTGATGGCGGGTGGGATGGGTGTGGTGACCAGGGTCTGGGGCTAGGGAGAGGGACGGATTAGAAAGACCTTTCTGGGAAACCCAAAATTAGACCTGGGGACAGTCACCCGCACAGTCTACACGTTGTGGAATATGTAAGCCTTAACAGAAAGTTTTTGTTCATTCAGATATTTTGCCTTTAAGGAAAAGAAATGCACTCAAATTAAATGAATAATTAAAAATTTTTACACCGAGCACAGGGACTAAGGAAAAGCTAAACAAACAAAGTAACAGAAAGTGGCCTCCGGGAGATGGTAAATGGAGAGTCTTCTATAACCTAAACGGCTCTAGCAAAATGTTTGTGGGTTTCATTTTAGTCTCTACCAATAACAGGCTTAATTTTGCTCCAAGTGTGTGCCTCTCAGTCTCTCACTTCTGACCACCTCCCTCACACTTCATAATTATATTTTGTAGTCTCTACAGTGTAACAGGGATATTATTTGCAAAACATTGAACTAATATATTTTATTTCCCTTCTTAAATCATATTCTTTGTAGCTCTCCACTTCTGAGGCTCAGCCATGAAATCTTTTGTCCTATGAGAACATAGTAGCTCTGAAAACTCAGCTTGGATGAGAAAGATTTTCAAAATGCCTTCAGAATTTCAGAAACTAACCTGTTTGGGTCAGATCACAGAATTCCTCCCAGGGAATGGAGATACCTTTTCCGTCTAATCTAGCCGGGTCCCAAGGCTTGACTAGAACTGGTAGGAGGATGATAGGGTGCAGGTGAAGTGAGGAAAACCCCACCCTTCCTGGCCTGCTAGACCTGGGGGAGAAGGGAGAGAGGCAGAGGTGGAGGAAAGGCGATTCCAGACACCTGTTTTGGGCTTCCTTTTATCCCCCACCATTGCCTCTAGGCCACACTTGAAGGGCAGTGGGTTAGGAACATCTGGGTAACTTGGAGTATTCAATAGCATGAGGATTCTGCTCCCCTCCTACCTAGGATTCCAGAAGGCAATCACTTTCCACATCACCAGTGGGGCTGTGCGGTGGGAGAGACAGACTTTCTGTTGCTTTAGTGTTTTGGGTCTGCTTTTGGTTCTCCCATGGTGTGGATTCAACATAGAGGAAACTGAGATTTGGGGGAGCTCTATTTCTGAGCAAAAGTGTTTTGATGGTGTGGCAGATTAATGGGAGTCGCAGGCCTTTCCCATCGACAGGAGTAGAGGGAGGCTGCATGAGAGGGACGGCCACCAGCCACAGTCCGAGCTACAAGAGGCCAGATCACAGCCAATACCACCTGCAATGAGGTCACTTATCCCCATTCGCCCCATAGACCCAGATACCGTACCGAAATAGAGCAAGGAAGGAAATAAAATTCTAATACACTGAGTAATACCTAAAGGAATGTCAAAGCCAAGAATTGGGCTAAGGTGTTTTGTTTTATTTTGCTTTGTCCCTTTTGTTACCCAGTCAGTTGGGGCTCATGAAGAAGATTAAAGGAGCTGTTAGTCAAGTGAGGAAGCTACATTTTCTCTATGCTATGGAATTAGAGACTAAATAAATTTATAACCCTACCACGAGGGCTGTCTGCCGGCTCATAGTTTCCACGTGAATATGGCCCATCGTGACTTCCCAGCCAACTTTCTGATTGCTCTCTAAATCATGATCCACAATTTTATTTCACACTAAGTGTCTCATCTGCCCACTATTTGTTAGCTTAAGGACTCCCCAGTCAGAGAAGCTGCTTTGGACTAGATCGTCCCTTTGAGCCAGGTTTGCATTGAAATCTGACCTTTGCATCCGGAAATGGGAGCCAGAGCCATACCTAGGGGAAGTTCCAGGAAGGTATCTGAGGCAGATAAAGTAAAAGCATAGTCAATTCCTTACTAATTCACATGTGCTTCAAGTCATGACCAAAGGAAAACTTGGAAATGTACCCCATAAAGGCATAAAGATGTTTTACCTCAAAGACACATTCCTTCCTCTGTGTCTTGCCAGTAGATTTCTGTAATCTCCCCTACCAGAAAGAAGGTTAGGATGTCCTGTGACTTTCACCTTCTTCTCCAATATGGGGAGATCAGGGATCAGTCAATTCTTCTTATGCAGAATTTTATTTATATATTCTACTTACTCAGATATTACAGTTAATAGAATTTTGCCATTTTATATTCTCAGTAGAATATGATTTTTCAAAGAACAGATCAACTAAAATCACTTATCCCATGCCCAAACACACTATTCTTGTTTAAAGAGTCTGCAGATAATTCAGTATTTGGCAGTCTCTCTGGGTCATAATTATGAAAATCAGTTATCATTGTTCTTTATATGTGCATCTGAGAGAGTTTTGGCTCACAGTCTAAGTCAGTTTATAATTCTATCTCATGTTGGCATTTGTTCCAAATTTCATTCTATCCAAAAGCAACTTTGAGGTGTCCTGTGGTGTTTCCTCCCTGGTGAACATCTTTTTCAGGAGCCGCACATGTTCACACAGCAGGGATGTGAAGGATCATTTAAGGAGAGCCAATCGTAAAGCCCATTCCAGGTGATCCATACTTCACCATGAGTGTGGGGCTGGAGAGCACAGGAGAAGGCCACATGGTGACCTGAGGGGGGTCTGGGGGTACAGATGACTGTTGGTCTACTCATTCGCCTTACATCGGCACCAGTTTAAACCTGTCCTTTTCTCAAATTTGTATGTCAGTGGCAAAAATAATATGCTAATATGAGGGTTTGATAGTTAACATCAGTTTTGGGGTTTTTTGTTTTGTTTTTTAGTTGATGTCAGTTTTAAACCTAGGTATTATCACCCACTCAAAGGCATGAGATCAGTGGAAATGGGAAAACAGAGAAAGTCTCTTTAATTTTTTTAAATTCAGTGCCACTCCTTAGTGTCATATGTGAAAATAACATTCACTTCAATATCAGCAATATGTTGAAAATAGGTTAAGATAGAGTCAAATTATAAATGAGCATACCTTCAGTTACATTTGCAGGTAGGGAATAGCTGACCCACTTATCCCATGCCCTTGTGGCTCATCCATTAATTTATTATTAATTTATTTTTATTTAGTAAATATTTAGTGAACATTTACTATATACCAGGATTTCTGTAAATTGCTGAGGCACAACTCTTCTCAGCTAGCTGTCTTCCCACCCCAGCCCTGGTATATTAGGGTATTTGCTTGTTTTGTGGGGTGTCCACTCCTAGGTCAGCTCAAAATCTGAAGAGAGAAGTACGTAGGGTGAACAGCAGTGAGCAGCACTTAGTCAAGAGGCTTAACCCTGACTGAGCCACCCACGCACCCAAAGAGTTTTTGTGTTGCTGAGTAGTCTTAGAGCTGAGATGCTTAGGAATGTAAAAGACACTGAGGGAGGTGTCCAGGTGGCTCACTTGGTTAGGAGTCCATCTCTGGATTTCAGCTTGGGTCATGATCTCAGAGTCATGGGATTGAGCCCTGTGTAGGGCTCTGCATTCCACAGGGAGTCTACTTGAGATTCTTTCTCCTTCTCCTTTTGCCCCTCCTCCCTGCTCTCTCTTTCTCTAAGATGAAATAAATAAATCTTAAAAGAAAAAAAAAACACTGAGGACCCTTCACATTTCTTCCCTCTTGGTTTCCCCTGATTTAGCACATAGTCGGTCCTCTACGTTAGGGAAGTACTTGAAGAACATGGGATTAAAGGGATGCCCATTATTAGCTATCCAAATTCCTGACCGTGTTTAACCATATTCTTCTAGTTTCTCTAGGAACTAAACCATTTGAGTGGCTTGAAAAGGACATCAAAAAGCAGCACCAGGACCTAAAGCGTGTTTGGAAATAGAGGTGAAACCCCACCCAGTTTCAACTCCTGCCCCTCTCCCAACTAAGCACAGCAGGCTCTTTAAAGATGTGATGTGAATGAATATGTCCTTGACTGTCACTTTTTTCCCACTGTAGCCCCTTCCCCCCATTCAGGCACCAGTGCTTTTGGAATGAGCCCTCACAATTTAGGTCATGCAGTGTGGCTTCAGACATTCTGCTTGTCTACCCCATCACATCTTAATTGTTACGTGTTTGATGCCCTTAGAGCTTTACTAATGACTTTTACCAAAATATCATATTCTAAAATAATGGTTGATATGGCTCTATGTTGGACTTCTTCCCCAGAAGACATAGAGGTTAAAAGTGAAGCATGAAAGATAGATAGCTTATTTCAGAGGAAGGCATCTGGCATGGTAGGCTGTGGGAAAGATAGAGAGTGATTTAGAGGCTCATGCCACCTAATGGGGTACCCTGAAAACCACAGCTCCTGGGGAAAGGACCTTCCCCACCCATACTATGCCCCTGTTCTCTTATCCTCATCAGATAAGTTTCAAGTTGTTTTCAGGTGCCTTGCAAACCAGAGAACACGAAACTTTATTATTCCTTTTCCCCATTTTCCTTTCTAAATTTCCTTATCCGTTTGTGGCCCAGCATTTCTTAGGAGCAGAGAATGGTTTTTCAGCATCGTTTCATTTTCAGGTGTGACAAAGTAGTGAGTATTTTCCCTACTGGGAACAACAGGTGCACGGAAATCGTAGTTGGAGAGAAAGGGCTGGAGCGATCAGACTCTGCAGGAAAGAGAAGCACCAAGCACTTTAACTGACACATGAATTTGGGCTATAAAACCATGTCAAAATCAGTCTGTGCTAGAATGGTCATCAGCTTTCATTTGGAATTCTAATGTGAACTGGGAAACGTTACCTGAAGAGAAGTTTGTAAATGTTTTCCATTCATGTGATTGCATATTAGAATTCAAATGTATTTTTTTAAGGTCTAAATCCTGTGGACAATTTTTACTTGGAAGAGACCTGAGCAAAAAGGCTTTTATGTGATATTATTTATTTGGACCAACAAGCCCCATTGCAATCCCCTTGGCTCTAGAGTTCTTCCTTCACAGTGGCAATTTCTTTCTTTTTTACTCCTAATAGTCAACAACCTTGATTTCCTCAATTTTCTTTTTCTTTTGTTTTTTTTTCCTAAGTGGAAAAATGGAAATATTAAGAATGATAGGCAATAATGGAGAGGAGAGGGTTTTATGCTTTTCCTGACAAAGAAATGTAGCTGGAAAGATTCATGAGGAATAAACACCTTTATATGCTGAGGTTCCCTGTGAGCATATTCTGACATAGACCTTCTCCTGCAGAGAAGGAACCTATTATTTTCTCCAGTCTGCGTTTTGAAGAACTTGTGAGAACTGTTAGCAACTATTTGCTAAAAGTCTAGAGGCAAAGACTGTAAGTGAAGACTAGGAAGTGAACAGTTTTGCTCCTAAGTCATCCCCCACACCTCATGTTACTTTGTCCCCGTCCTTATTTTCTGATAAGGTCACAGATGAGCACTGCATTGACTCCAACTATAAAATTCCAGTCTCTAAAAGAGATCTTAGAATAAGAAGAATGTGGCATTTACTGAGTAAAGAAAGAGAACAAAAATTCTATTATTCAAGAAATTTTTGAAAATGAGTTTTTATTTGCCGCTACCAAATGTGACTATGGAATTTGGAAAAGGTTGGCAGTCAGAAGAGCAGATCATATTAGTGGTCATGAGCTATTAAAATTCATTGTGGCACACTCTAAGGAATATATGTATGCAGTATCCTTCATTTTATAGCAACCTAAGCTGGTTAATTGATTTTTTTATCTTATGGAATTTATGTACCAGGGAGATTTTGTATACTTAATATTTAAATCAACTTTAATGATCAGTGAAATTCCTTAGTCAGATGCTGGAAAGGAAGGAGCTTGGGGACAGAATCCAGTTGGGTTGTGCCAAAGGCATAATGAGGAATATGAACTCTCATAGGGAATGACTAAAGTCAATTAACAAATGGTACTTGGAGAGAAAACAATTACTATTCTTTACCAAGCACAGTGCTATTCACATACAACATTTTATTGAGTCTTCCCAAATCCCTGCTCATAGGACACTGTTACTCCCATTTCATGGGCAGGAAATACAGGTACACTGTAATGTTTTTCCCAGCTGTCCTGGCCCATACTTTTTTTTTTAAGATTTTATTTATTTGACAGAGAGAAACACAGCCAGAGAGGGAACACAAGCAGGGGGAGTGAGAAAGGGAGAAGCAGGCTCCCTGCCGAGCAGGGAGCCCGATGTGGGGCTCGATCCCTGGTCTCCGGGATCATGACCTGAGCCAAAGGCAGTCGCTTAACCAACTGAGCCACCCAGGTGCCCCTGGCCCATACTTCTTTTAACAAGAACTCATGTGGGTTTTTTTTTTTTCAAACCCACACAAGACCTTCCATGTAAATGTCCTGCCACTCTTCAGTGAATAATTCATCTTCTAGCTACAAAAATATAGGGATGGGGTTAAGGTTGTCAAATTGAGTAAATATAAACATTGGACATCCTGGGTATATCCCAGATATTGTCTGGAACAATTTTTTCTCATTAAAAATGACTTTAATTGTGGTAAAATACACGTCACATAAAATTTACCATACTAAAAAAATTGTTTGTTGTTTATCTGAAATTCAAATATAACTGATGTCCTATTCTTTTTTTAAGGTTTTATTTATTTATTTAACAGAGAAACAGCTAGAGAGGGAACATGAGAAGGGGGAGTGAAAGAGGGAGAAACAGGCCTTCCGCCGAGCAGAGAGCCCAATGTGGGCCTCGATCTGGGGACTCCAGGATCATGACCTGAGGTGAAGGCAGATGCTTAATGACTGAGTCACCCAGGCACCGCTGATGTCCTATATTTTAGTGAGGATCCCATGTGGGGGATCATGAGCATTTACAGAAAGGAAAGAACCTGAAGGGAAAAGCAGGCCAAAAAAATGACCTTAGCATCCCATAAACAGCAAGGAATCTTCCTAAGGGGGGGCGGAGAGATGCACCTTACTTAGTCCTTCTGCATATGAAGCTGTGGGAGAAAGTATGATGGTAGAGACAGCAGAATGTGGGTAGATTTGGGAAAAGTGTACTTGTGGTAAACATTCAATAAACAGTGACAGAATTAAGGGCTGCTATCATCTAGAATGGACTCAGTTTATTATCTAGAATAAGATATAGTATTATATCCCTAATGGCTAATGCTCAGGATACCAACAGTACCCACTCATTATATAGGTATAGAGCTACTATGTTAAGAGCACAAACTTTGGAGGGATATTAAGCTGCCATGTATTATCTCTGTCTCTTTGATCAGGTTGTATAAGGTCTGTGGACTTCAATGCCATTATTTGTGTAATAGAGTTGATATTACTTTCTTTAAGAGGTATTTTTCACTTGATGAATGGCAGAAGTGGTTTTTCTTCATAACTATCATTATCATCATTAACATCTAGAAGGGGAATTGGTAAACATTTCCTGTAAAGCCTCAGATGTAAATATTTTAGGTTTGATGGGTCATAATGTCCCTGTCAATTACTCATCTCTACTATTGTAGTGAGAAAGAAGCCACAAAAAAATATACACAGGGAGGGCTGGGACTGTGTTCCAATGAAACTTCATTTACAAAAACAGGTATTGGGTCAGATTTGGTCTGTGGGCTATATTATGCCAATTCCTAATTTAAAGTAGGGACCCTCAGTCTCCTCCCAAATCTTATTCTTATGGGGAAGGAAGGAAAAAGGGCTTCAGGGACTGCTGGAGAAGTAGGAAATTATCTCTGTCAGGGCATCAGCTGTGTGTGGTGAATGCATATACCTATACATATATGGGTTTGGACAAGTACATAATGACATCAATCCATCACTATGGTGTCATACAGAGTATTTTCATTACCCTAAAAAGTCTCTGAACTCTACCTGTTCATCCTGTCCCAAACACCCAACCCCTGGAAACTACTGATCTTTTTACTCTTTCTATAGTTTTGCATTTTCCAGAATGTCATTTAGTTACAATCATATAGTATATGGAGCCTTTTCAAATTGATTTCTTTTGCTTAGCAATACGTATTTAAATTTTCTCTATGTCTTTCCATGGCTTGATAGCTCATTTATTTTTAGTATTAAATAGTATTCCATTGTTTGAATGTATAATAATTAATTTATCCATTCACCTACTAAAGAACCTTTGGTTGCTTCCAAATTTTGGCAATTATGAATAAAGCTACTATAAACATCCATTTGCTGGTTTTTGTGTGGACATAAGTTTTCAGCTCCTTTGGGTAAATACCAAGGAGGATGATTGCCAGATCATATAGTAAGAGTATGTTTAGGTTTGTAAGGAACTGCCCAACTGTCTTCCAAGGAACTTGTACCATTTGCATTCCCACCAGCAAGGAATGAGAGTTCCTATTGCTTCAGATGCTCACAGCATCTGGAGTTGTCAGTACTCTGGATTTTGGCCATTCTAATCAGTGTGTAGAGAATCTCATTGTTGTTTAATTTTGCATTCCCCTGATAACATATGATATGGAACATCTTTACATATGTTTATTTGCTATCTATACGTCTTCTTTGATGAGGTGTAAAGGTTTTTGGCTCATTTATTAATAGGATTGTTTTGTTATTGTTGAATATTTAGTTTGTTTGATATTTTGAATGAGTCTTTTATCAGATGTCTTTTGCAAATATTTATTCCCTGTGCCCCTGACTTTTGAGAAGCCCTAACTTAGATGAATAAGTAAGAAACATGTGGACTCTCTCTCCTTTGAAGGAAGAAGTTGAATTTTCTGAACTTTTGTAATAATTTTTAACAGGTACTAGACACTTATTGTGTGCTGGAAAGGGTGATTAGCATTTTATACACTTGATCTTATTTAGTAAGCTCAAACTCTAAAAAGAACAGGTAGTATAACTATCTCTGCTTTGCAGATGAGAAACTGAGATTTAGAAAAAGTCAAATGATCCACAGTCAGCCAGAGTTCAAATTCAAGCAGTCTGACTCCAGTGTCTTGATGCTTGACTCCCATACCATATCATGAGTGCCTACTGCTGGGCCTGGCTCAGTACCATTCTATAATCATGTATAGAAGGAGCAAATGAGTGAGTGGATATATGATGCCATAGATCCTATTCTTTCAGGGAAGTTGAAGCATTTTACCCACAAGTTGTTGAACTCATTGCCATTACCTTTGAAGGCTGAGGGATTTACCTTCTATAAGTCAAATGTGGAGAGCTGGGCATAGACAGATTAAGGTCTTCTTAACCAGAGGTAGAAATAAGTAGTGAAGAAAATAATAGAGTGTTATTCCAAAGAAGGTGTTTGTTTGCGAGGTTTGATGAGACAGTGTATCTGCTGTAAGCATTTGCACAATTTCACTGTGACTTTCAGCAAAATATTAGTAGCTGTGTTGAGTAAAGATCTGTACATGTAGGAAAGTAACGAAAGGGGAAAATGCAGATTTACGAATGATTAATAAGGCCCTACTTTACTTCTTCATGGTTTTGTTTGTTTGTTTTGTTTTCTTGAAGAAGGAAATTCTCACAATGTGTGGGAAAGAAATTCAATATTGTATTTCCTTGTATGCTTTGGAGAGTTGTGGCTTTTACCTATTGAAGGTCATTTCTCCCTGATAACATGAGATTGTGCTGAAATTGCTGTACTGGGACATGCAAAAGAGGGAAGCAATCAAAACTGTGAAAACCATCCCGAACCCAGTGACTTGTGGGAGTCTAATGTGTGCTGGGGGTGCTTGGGGACAAGCTCTGCAGCTTTATCACAGCATTCTCCAGGCACATCATCATGCGTATTTCCATCACCTCCTTTCATCCCCATAAGCAGACAATGAATTTCACATTAGAGTGGGCTAAGAATTATTTTATTTGTGGTAAAATACATGTAACATAAAATTTACTGTGTATTATTTATTTTATTTTATTTTATTTTAGAGAAAAAGACAGAGAGCAGGAGTTAGGGGAGGGGCAAAGAGGGAGGGAGAGAAGAAGGAAAGAATCCCAAGCAAACTCTGCACTGAGCATGGAGTCTAATGCAGGGCTCAATCTTACATCCCTGAGATCATGACATGAGCTGAAACCAATAGCTGGATGCTTAGCCAACTGAGCCACCCAGGCACCCCCCACCTTAACAATTTTCAGATGTACAGTTCAGTGTCATTAAGAACATTCACAGTGTTGTATAACTATCACCACCATCCACCACCAGAACATTTTTCATCTTGCAAAGTTAAAACTCTGTACTTATTGACCAATTCCCCATTCCCATCTCCTCTCAATCCCTGGCAACCACCATTCTACTTTCTCTTGCTGTGCATGTGTCTACTCTAAGTACCTCATATAAGTGGAATTATACAGTAGTTGTCTTCTTATGTCTGGCTTATTTTATTTAGCCTCATGTCCTCAAGTTTCATCCATGCTGTAGCATGTGTCAGAAGGTCATTCCTCGGTAAGGCTGGATAATAGTCCATTTTATGTACATTCCACATTTTGGTTATCCATTTATCTGTCAAGCTACATGTGGGTGGCTCTGTCTTTTGGCTGTTGTGAATAATGCTGCTGTGGACATGGGTTGGACTAATGATTTCTTAGCTTTTTAAAAATTTGAGTATATTTGATATACAATGTTATATTAGTTTCAGGTGTGCAATGTAGTGATTCAACTTCTCTATGTGCTATGCTAGGCTCACCACAAGTGTAGTTGCCATGCAACATGATTACAATATCACTGACTATATTGCTCTTCTGTGCATTTTATTCCCATGACTTCTTCATTTCATAATTGAAAGTCTGTATCTCCCACTTTTCTTCACCCATTTTCCTACCCCCTTCCTTCCGGCAACTATTATGGACTAATAAATCTTACATAACACTGTGCTAAGCTCTGTACAGAGGAAACATAGATACAACTCCATAGGAGTTTCTGGTTTTTTTTTTAATTTTTCATTATTTATTTATTTATTTCAGTAGGCTCCACACCTAGCATAACGTCCAGCATGGGACCCAAACTCATGACCCTGAGATCAAGACCTGGGCTGAGATCAAGAGTTGGATGTTTGGGGCACCTGGGTGGCTCAGTTGGTTAAGTGACTGCCTTTGGCTCAGTTCATGATCCTGGAGACCTGGATCGAGCCCCACATCAGGCTCCCTGCTCAGCAGGAAGCCTGCTTCTCCCTCTCTCATCCCCCTGCTTGTGTTCCCTCTCTCGCTGTGTTTCTCTCTGTCAAATAAATAAATAAAATCTTTTAAAAAAAGAGAGAGTTGGATGTTTAACTAACTGAGTTATCCAGACACCCTGGGAGTTTCTGTTTTAAAGAAACATCACATTTAGCCAGCAAATATAATATCCTATTCTCAATTCCTTCATTTATAATGTCAATTCCTTCATTTATAAATGTCAATTTATTGAGAGCTTACTATGCACTCTTGTTTAGTAAAGATTTTGGCATTGTCCAATGAGAAGTTCTGGCCCCTGCCTTTGACTTCTAGGAGGAAATCTCTGAGGCTTTGGAAGGTTAAGCCTGATAAGAGAGTCTTGTTTGCTAGGGGCCTTTGGGTCATACTGGATGTCTAATAGTGCATTCAGTCAAACAGTGTATTTATGGTAGGGCTGCCTGCATTCATATAAGTCTTAGGCTGGGGCTCGCCAGGACAGAAAGACTATGGCCTAGGATCAAGAAGTGAGGGCAATCTTGGGGACTGTATCCTCTAACTTTGTACTTGTTCTATTTCCTTATACCTAGGTGTTGTGTTAGACACTGAACCTACCCTATTAGATACAACACAGCTTCCTGAAAGCAAAGGAAAGGAGAAGTTAGATTTCCAAGGTTTAAGGAGAGAATGTTGGAAGTCCTGAGGCATGAAACTGCATGGTGCATTTCAGAAATGACAAGGAGTTTGGCATAGCTGGTCTTATTTTGCTTTCCCATATTTTTCTGTATCAATGAATGACATATCCATCCATCTAGCTAGTCAAACCAGAAATGTAGAGCTCTTCCCTGACTTCCTTTTCTTTACTTTAACTTCATGACTATCCCACTAATTTTACCTTTTAGACTTCTCAAGTATCTACTCCCCATGCCCTCCACCACTACTGCCACCACCTGGTCTATGCTATGATCAATCTCCACCTAGATTGCTACAATAACCATCTAACTAGTATACAAGACCCACCTTACCTCTGTCAATCCATTCTCCACTCTGTAGCCAGAGTGATATTTTAAAAGTAAAAATTTGAAGACGATATTACTCATTCAGCCACACAAACTTTTAGTATCTTTTTTAGTTTCCCATTGTCATTAGGGAAAGACAAAATCCTTGGTCTGGTGTCAAGGTCCTGTGGGGTCTGGCCCCCTCTTCAGCCTTTTCCTACATCAAACTCACTTCACCCTATCTCACAGGGAAGCTGATAGGAAGTAGATATTTGTAGGCATAATACCCATGAAAAATGGAAGAATGTTGCCAGGTCAAGCAAAGATTCCCTGACTAGAGGTCAGAACGTTAAAGGAGGAGAGGTAAGTGGAGGGTTGTAAATGAAGAGGACAAGTACAGAGGGTCCTAAAGTCAGCTGGGGGTATCAAAGCAAATGACCCTCTTATTAGGTGAGATGCTGATTGTCATTCATTGAGGAGATCGTCAATAAACAAAAAATAACTATTTGGTTGTAAGATCATAGATCCTCACCAAAAGGCCAAGCAAGATGGGAAAACACATGTGAGGAAAACTATGCACTTACAGAATTTGTTGCCTGGTTCTGGCAATTTAGTGAGCTTGACCATCAGGTAACCAGGTTGGTGTTCTCAGCCAGCTTCATACTGGACACAAATGCCTATCAATATTCCAAATATGAGGCTATTTGATTGATGGCTGTAACAACTGGCTGTTCATCCATTTTTCAGTGAACTGGACCATTGAACTCCTAGAGCTTCTCTTGAGTGTTTTCCCATGTAAGGTCAGGTTTTAAGGTAAGCCATATATCATATCTTAGCAGCAAGAAATGACCAAACTTGAGCAGCTGGTTGGCACAAAGATGGGTTTTAATGACTGACTTTGGCTATGTTGGGCAAAAGGGCAAATGTAGATAAACCCTTTCTAGGGGGGCTGTATACAGAGTATAATTTTTTTTTTAGTTCACATGTTGGCTATTTACTTGGTATGTAACTTTAGGTATCTTTTAAATATCCCCAAGATTCAACAGTTGCAAAATGGGAGTAATAAATTCTACTTCAAAAGATAATTGTGAGTGAAAACAAAACAAATGAGCAAAGAAAGAAAAGAAAGAGAGACAAATCAAGAAACAGAATCTTAACTTTAGAGAACAAAATGATGGTTAGCCAGAAGGGAGGTGGGTGGGAGAATAGATGAAACAGGTGATAGGGATTAAGGAGCACATGTGTCATGATAAATACTGGGCAATGTATAGAGTTGTTGAATCACTGTATTGCATGCCTAAAACTGATATAACATTATGCTAACTATAAATTAAAATTAAAAACTTAATAAAATCAAAAAATAAAGAAAAAATTAAAAAATGAAAGTGAGAAATTGAGATGTAAAAAAGAAAGGTAGTTGTGGGGGAAGGGAATGAGATAATACATTTGTAACATCTTCAGTACAGTATCTGGCACACAGAGATCTGGAGAAAGCACACCCTGCTTTCTGTACCCATCTCTCTAACATGGCTTTCTCTTTCTCCTATATCCTTTTTCGTCCCCTCAAACATTTATGACTTTGTCTGATACCCTAGTTGTTCATGGCTCCTAAATTCAGCCTTCTATCCAGGCTTCTCATTCCTTAAATGCCCCCACACTGATATACCTTCTTGCTTGTCATGACTCATCAAAGTTCCCATTTTCTGAAATTCTAATCTCAGTCAGATGTTAAGAACTAGGGTAATCTATGGAGGGAAACGAAACAACAGAGACTTTGGACACAGAAACAAACTGAGGGACTTGGAGGGAGGGGGGTGGAGGGATGGGAGAGCCTGGTGGTGGGTACTGGGGACACCTAAAGCATGGAGCACTGGGTGTGGGGAATGGGGAATGAATCTTGGAACACTGGAAAAAAAAATTTTAGTAACAATAAAAAAAAATTTTTTTAAAGCACTTTGATTAGTTGATTAAAGTAGTTCATTACAAAGTGTAAATAGCTTATAGGCATTAATACATTAATTAGTACGTCATTAATGCATGTTATTTTATTCAACCACATCTCTAGGGTGTGTGTGTGTGTGTGTGTGTGTGTGTGCGTGCGCGTGCATAGGGACTCTCCCATGACTTGTGTCCAAACTGAGGCTGTAGACCATAGGTAATTAGGAGAGCAGGTGCTGGAATTCATCTGCTGATGAATCACATCTAGACTCAGTCTCATATTAGCTATGTGACCTTATTCAAGTTACTTAGCCTTTCCACATATTCGCCTCTTCATCTCTACATAGGTCTGATGAAATTGTAGGGTGAAATGAAATGATTCATACACTATCCTTTGAAGAGTGCCTGGTGCACAGTAAGTTCCCCAGTAAATGTTACTATCATAATAGCTGATCATCAGGGCATTCACACCCCCCTCATCCCACCTCTGCTTTGAATCTCAGAGAAGGTGAGACTCAATCTGATACTTCTTTCTCAAAAATTTCTTAGTGATGGGAAAAGCATCTCCTTTTGTTTTGTCCATGACCAGAGAGCAAAATTCCAGGAAATCGGCGTCTAAGCATGAACTAATTTCAAGGTTTGTGCTATGGACTGAATTGTGAACCCCTCTTCCCCAATTCATATAAAGAAGCCCTAACCTCCACTGCAATGGATATTTGGACATGGGGCCTTTGGGGGTAATTTCTGCCATGCAAAGACATGGCAAAAACATGCCATCTGCAACCAGGACAAGGATTGTCACCTGGAACTCGCCATCCTGGAGCCCCAGTCTCAGACTTCTAGCCACCAGAACTGTAAGAAGACAAATGTCTGTAGTATAAGCCACCCCGTCTGGTATTTTGTTATGGCAGCTCAACCAGGCTAATACACTTTGAGTGATAAGATGATCTTATAACCATCCAAGTATGAAATGTCAGAACTTTTCAGTGACCTGGTAGAAACTTACTAATAAAGCTAAGACTTTATTCATTGACATGTGTTCACTACATTAATTATAATCACAGACTAAAACTCCAGTCAGATATTTTTTTAGACGAATCATAAAATTGTTGTCTTAGCTGGATAAGAACTTGAGAGTTATTGGTTTACCTTCTTGTGTGGCTGATGAGGTCACGAAGGCCCAGAATGGTTAAGAACTTCAGCAGAAGCCACACAGCTAGAGTCCAGTTCTCTCCCTCTGAGACCAGTGTCCTCACCCCACAAGGCTTCATGCACATCATCAGTCACAGGGAGGCCCGGCTGAGGCTGTAGAGATGAATTAGCTCAAATAAGAGCTCCTAAGGAAGGCAAAGATTTCCTTTTCTCTTCTCCCTGTGCCTGTGGGAAAACACGGGGCAGCAGTATTAATCTTTTATTTTCACTTCAACTCAAAGATGCCAAGAGACTGGGACTTGTTTTCTGTAATGGATATAAGCTTCCTTCTGAGCCCCACCCCATCCCCTCAGTGTGAGAGGTGGGTAGGGAAAGGGAGTGGTGGGTATGGGATGGTGGGTGGTGAGACCTATATCTGCCATTAAACAGCAGCCTGTCTCTTCCACTTAATCTCTTTTAGATCATTTGACTTGTCTGGGTTTATCATTCCAGGTTTCTTCCCACTCCCCACCCCTTCCCCAAATGGAGCTGGTGTGTGCAAGTTCATGTGCTGTTCTGTAACACTAAGTGTGGCGCCTGGCTGGTGCCTGCTGAGTTGCCCTTGGACCTGCATCACCTTTGGTTGCAAGATAAGGTAAGCTGGCCCTATCCCAGGGCTCCACAAAGTCTGCCAATTCTTTCTGTGTCTCCTGTGCCTTCTCTGAAGCAAATGAGAGCTTTGGTTCCTGTAGACCAGGAACATTGCTCTAATAGAACACTATTGCTCTCTGGCCAAAGCCTATTTTTGTAAATAAAGTTTTATTGGAACATGATCATACTCATTCATTTATACATGGACCATGGCTGCTTTCATGCCAGTATTGAGTAGTCATGAATAACACTGTACGCTTTGCAGTGCCAAAAATGTTGCTATCTGGCTCCTTAGAGAAAAAGTTTGCTGACCACTGGTCTAGACCAATGCTGTCCAACAGAACTTTCTGCAATGTTAGAAATGTTTCTTATATGTTTTCAATACATATAGTTATTGAGCACTTGAAGTGTGGCTAGTACAACCAAAGAATCATATTCAAATTTTGTTTAATTTTGATCACTTAAAAATTTTTTAAAAGATTTGTATTTATTTGAGGGAAAGAGAAAGAGACAGAGAGGGAGAGAGAGCATGAGCAGGGGGAGGGGCAGAGGGATAAGCAGACTCCTGGCTGAGTGGGGAGCCTGATGAGAGACTCGATCCTAGGACCCTGAGATCATGATCTGAGCTGAAGGCAGACACTTAACTGACTAAGTTACCCAGGTAACCCTTTTGATAACTTAAAATTTTAATTTAAATACCCTCTTGTGTCTAGAGGTTACTATATTGGATAATACAGCTAAGACACCCTGAATAGGCCTTGGGGAGCTAGGGGTCTGCCTAAGGATCTTCCCTGACCACTTCCCTTGGCTTCTGCATTATTGCTCTTGGACATGTGTTTACACTCAAGGTTTTTAGCCAGTGGTATGCAGCTTTCCTCAGGGAGTGAGGAAGAACAAGCCATTATTCCCTGATGTTCCAGATTCTTCCACTTCAATCAGGTATTTACTGTCTAGTACCTGTGCTTTATGTTTTGCCCCAGAGAAAAGCTGCAAAGAACAAATTCTAACTTCCATGGCCCCGTGGGTCTGGGAGAGCGGGTGTTTTCTCCTTTCTCTTGTAGCTGAGACTTCCTTTACTGCTCTATCCTCCTCTTCCCTAATCACATTTGTTCTCCTCCTCTTCCAGGGCCATCAGATGGATGAGGTGCAGAGAAAGAAACCAGCTTAACTATAATGGAAGGTCATCATGCTGGCATGTGAAAATACTGTTCTTAAAGGACTGCTACATTAACTTGATTTATGTGAGGTTAGAAGCTTAACTGTGCTCAGATCCAACACACATTTGTTGAGTACCTAATGTTTCAAGTCCTCAACTATTGCAAGAAAAACACCCTATCTGCTTTTCTCCCTTGTCTTTTCCTCTTGCACACTCCTAAACTGACAGATACTGTTTCACCATCATTCCTTTAAATCTGCTTCTACAATTTTAGGGGAAATGCTTGCAAAACAAGCATAATCTTTTCTTGAATAATTGATAGTTTTTGAACAATTGACTTTCCTGGAAGGCCTGTCCTGATTCCATCCCTGAGAGCCTCATCACTCTCCCACCTGTGGCAGCAACCCCATCCTTTCCCTGTTCCGTTATTCTCCATAGCTCTCATCAGCACCTGCTAAACTCCATGATTACCTGCTTCACTAACTCCCTGTCCCCCCCTCTTTTAGCATATGGCTACATTCTCTGGTTCATGACTGTATTCCTAGAACACAGAATACTGCCTGAGAGAAGGTAGGTACTCAAATATTTTTTAAAATTTTCATTTCAGTATAGTTAACATAGAGTGTTATATTTGTTTCTGGTGTACACTATAGTGATTCAATAATTCTGTTTGTTACTCAGTGCTCATCAAAACAAGCATACTCTTTAATTCGCATTACTTATTTCACTCATCCCTCCACCCACCTCTTTCCTGGCAATCATCAGTGTGTTCTTCTAATTAAGAGTCTGTTTTTCGGTTTTTCTTTTTCTCTTTGTTCCTTTGTTTCTTAAATTCTGCATAAGTAAAATTAAAGTATTTGTCTTTCTGACTGACTTATTTTGCTTAGCATTATACTCTCTAGCTCCATTTATGTTGTTGCAAAAGACAAGATTTCATTCTTTTTTATGGCTGAATAATATGCTAGTGTGTGTGTGTGTGTGTGTGTGTGTGTGTGTGTGTGTTTGTGTGTATACAAACCACATCTTCTTTACCCATTCATCTATTGATGGAGATGGAGGCTACTTCTATAATTTGGCTATTGTAAATAATGCTGCAATAAACATAGGGCTTTATATATCCCTTAGAATTAGTATTTTTGTATTTGGGGGGTAAATACCCAGTAGATCAATTACTAGAATGTAGGGTGTTCTATTTTTAACTTTTGAGGAATCTCCATACTGTTTTCCACTGTGGGTGTACCAGTTTGCATTCCCACCAACAGTGCTTGAGTGTTCCTTTCTCTCCACATAATCACCAACACTGTTTCTTAAATTTTTGATTGTAGTCATTTTGACAGGTGTGAAGTGATATCTCACTGTGGTTTTGGAGAACTGTATGTTCATATCTTCTGCCCATTTTTAAATTGGATTACTTATTTTTTTGGTTTTGAGTTGTATAAGGTCTTTATGTATTTTGGATACTAGCCTTTTATCAGATACATCATTTGCAAATATCTTCTCCCATTCAGTAGGCTGTCTTTTGGTTTTGTTAATTGTTTCTTTTGCTATGCAGAAGTTTTTATTTTGATATATTCCCAATAGTTTACTTTTGCTTTTGTTTCCCTTGCCTCAGGAGACATAACCAGAAAAATGTTGCTATAGCCGATGTCAGAGACATTACTGCCTGTGCTCTCTTCTAGGATTTTTCTGGTTTGGGGTCTCACATTTAGGTCTTCAGTCCATTTTTAGTTTATTTTTGTGTTTGGTGTGAAAAAGTGGTCCAGTTTGATTCTTTTGCATGTAGCTGCCCAGTTTTCCCAAACTCAGTTTTGAAGAGATTATTCTTTTCTCATTGCATATTCTTGTCTCCTTTGTTAATGATTAATTGACCATACATTGTAAGTTTATTTCTGGGTTCTCTATTCTATTCCATTGACCTATGTGTCTGTTTTTTGCCTTGATTAAATTTGAATAAATAAAACCATGGTATTATACCTCATAGTATGACTTTTGCATTTTAAAAATGAGCAAAACTCCTTCCCTTCTGAGGATGAAGATAGAAAAAGCCAAAAGAGATGAAGGCTACAGAGATCTCTCTTTACGGGAGGGGCAAAAATTATAAGAGAACATGGAATCTTACTCACCTCATGGATTAAAAAAACAAAACTTTGACAAGTTAAATGATGACCCATTGCTGGCAGAGAAGATGTGTAAACCCATATACCCTCTTTCCAAAATTCTAATTTTTCATCCATTGTTCTTTACTTGATTATAAATACTGAAACCCAGATACATTTCTGAAATCCATATATTTATCTAAAATGTCAATAATTACCAACTTCTGGAGGTATCTTTTCTTTTATAATAAAATAATTAGGTTGTGGATATTGTTTCAGTTTCTATTTGGAATTACCTAGAATGTTTTCTGAATTATGTTTCACCTAGTATCATTAAGCTTCAGCTTATCTTAAATTAGGCTTCTTTCTTAGAAAATAAAAGGGTACTGGCAAATAAAATATCTGACAGTTTATTTTAAATTAAATAGTCCATGTAAAAGCATATCATCAACCATTAAGTATTCTGCAATAGTAAGGCATTGCTACTATCATGCAATCCCAGGAAAACTTTGTAATACCTTTCTCTTTCTCACCTTGCTGAGAGTGTGAAATTATTTAAGATTTGGAAATCGCCTAACACTTATTTACTTAATGGAAATAGCATAGATTTCCCATTCTGGTGAAGTGATAGGAATCTGTACAACCTCATCACATGGAGAGTGGTAAAAACACAGGAAAAAGGGAAAAGGGGAAATCAATGGAATAGTTTTTGAGTAGTAATCATAAATTGTGAAGAACTGATCTGGTTGTCAGAGACTGTGAATGAGACTTTCCATGAGGGACACTTAATAACAGAGGAGTTAACCTTTCAAGAAACAAATCTTTTTTTTTTTTTATTGTTACTAAATTTTTTTTTCCAGTGTTTCAAGATTCATTCCCCATTCCCCACACCCAGTGCTCCACGCTTTAGGTGTCCCCAGTACCCACCACCAGGCTCTCCCATCCCTCCACCCCCCTCCCTCCAAGTCCCTCAGTTTGTTTCTGTGTCCAAAATCTCTGTTGTTTCGTTTCCCTCCCTAGATTACCCTAGTTCCCATTTGCTTTCC